>JBBPMU010000855.1:0-13039 GCA_038090475.1 Wakefieldia striispora | reverse complement strand
GCCCGATGACGTTTCCTTGAATCTGGAGCATGAGGACAGTGCAAAGTTGGCTGATGTCATTGTCAAAGGCAACAGGATTTACCAGCACCGATTACTCTGCGTCAACTACACTACTTATGACCTTCGGCGCGAATCCAATGCAGTCAACCCGCGTACCGACCACCGTGATATTATGTTATTGTCACGCCCGAGCTCAGATGGATCATCTCCGAGCCAACACCCCTTTTGCTACGCTCGGGTTTTGGGTATTTTTCATGCTAATGTCATGTATACTGGTCCCAGGTCGAGAGATTACCAATCACGACGTATCAAGTTCCTTTGGGTGTGGTGGTTTGAAGTGTTGGAGGACTGTCCCTCGGGATCATCAGTAAAATAGCCCTTTTCCCACAATATTTCTTTGCACACCATATGAGTCAGTTGAGTAAAATGGTCAGGGCCAATGTACCAAAGACATATGTTTGATGATAAAAATATATGGTAAAAATTTTGAGACCACTTTATAGGCAGGATTTTTTTGACATTCTCTGGACAGCTCTAGCCAGTTAGGTACCTTGCTGTGAGATACTGTCACAGTCTGGGTAGTACTGTCCAGACAAAGGGTTGTTTTGCTGATGATGGCAACATTTAGCTCTTGATAGCACAAGATTCGTACTGATGGCGGAAGAGGATGCATTTGGTTTCGTGGACCCGGCTGATGTCCTGCGAACCTGTCACATGATACCCTCTTTTGCTGATGGTATGTTACATTCCGATGGCATCGCTGCGTCATCATGTGCTCGTGACTCAGGCGACTGGAACCGCTACTATATTAACCGGTGCGTGTTATGTGAGATCGGGAGTGTACATGGCTGACCCTCGTAATTAGCTTCGTTGATCGCAACATGATTATGAGATATCATTGGGGCTTCGGCATTGGGCACATTTACTCTCATGTTCTCAGGCCTGAAATTTCAGAGGCATGCCCAACTAATCGCAACAACACAGAAAATCCAGGCCATGTTCGATGTCTCAGTTCGTGATCTACCTACAAATAGCGTGCCGTATATTATTAACCGAACTCAAATTCAATTCCAGGTAGACTCGAAAATTGTGGCACTTTGTCACCTGGTGACGAGCATGAAGACTGTGATGAGAGTAGTTTGGACTCAGACTCGGACGACTTGGAGGCCAACAACTCGAGCGACTTGGAGTCGGAGTCAGAATCTGTCCTGGAGGATCAACTTGATATGTATGATTGGGAGGACACCATGCAGGATGATTGTCGATATGAGTTTTGATTTTAGCGATACGATGTTCATTAGCTGATCAATTACAACAAGTTACTATGTAGCTAGTACGATTATAATTTTCAAGTTGATTGGTGTCCGAGTCGACTGTACCAACTGGTTGAATGACGGTCGCCTGAGTCCTTCTGTTCCCTTATTACTACTACCCCCCGATACACACTCCAAGCAGTCGTGGTCACGCCGTGACTAGCCTGACCCACGGTGAAGTCTTACTTAGCACGTCCTACCGATTCTGTTAATTTGAATGCTGGTTCTGTGTAGTATCTGTTTGTTGACACTGACATTCGAGTTTAAGTTTGGTTCCGCGGAACTTAAGTGTACACTCAGCCTGAGTTCCTATTCGAACTTAGTAGTGCCAACTCCTCTCCAGTACTCTACTACAGTACATTGGCTGGAAGTACTAGTAAGCATAAGCCACTCTATTGAACTCCACCCTTGCTCATATTACTTGTGGTATGCAGACCGTGACCTCTTAACAACACATTGTATTCGATGAAATGCAGGAGAAACAAACATTCCCTGGACCCTGCTATGGGCCGATCCACCAATGTACCCCAATCAACATTCAGGTTTAACTCTCAGTATCCGGCGGCAGCGGTGTGCACATGTTACATGCATTAATGGAGAGTCCTGGGATGTTGGGATGTTTGTAGGATATTGGTCCTAGGCAAGATTCTGGGCATGGATGGTGACGAAGAAGATGGTGCAGATGGACAAAGGATGGAGTCTGATACAGAGACAGAGGCTGATGAGCTGGGTGGTAAGTCTCTTCTGTAGAGGACTGCGCAACAGCGTTCTTCACCATGTTTCTTCCACCTGGCAGATGCTACCCCCACCGATGCCTACCTCGCTCGACCCGATCACTGTGTCGCTGCTTGTGCGTGTGAGAAGCGCGTCGAGGCGACCCCAATTTAACCATGTGGGACGATACCCCCAGAGGTATGGCTGTCTTTCTTTGGTGTTATCGAGACGTTTTCTGATGCCGTTAGTGAGACAGATGGTGGGGTCTTCCGCCATCGCGAAGCCAGAGGTGTCAGAGGTGTCGACACGAGGCATGCCCTACCCCACCCATTCCCGAAATGAGAGTGTAGTATCACTTCACACCACTCGGGGGGTCGGTGAGCCCCAAACGTGGCAGTGTAGAATCTCTCAGGAGGGGGCACGTCCCCTAGCAAAGAGAAAGAATTCATGTACACAAACTTGAAGGAAGGGCAGGGAACCAAGACGAGCTTCAGGGACGAGGTATGAAACCCAGTTGGGCGATGGGATTGCATACTCAACACTTCACCGTGACCGCACCTGCAGGTTAGACAGTCCAAGGGAAAGGATCGACGCCGGTATGATGGGAATAGCCTCCATGCAATACACTACCCATCACTCAGAGAAAACGCAGACATTCTCCGCCCTACCCTGGCACACTGGCACCCCAAAGGCATGGAGCCGAGCCGATCTCCATCACCTAGTCTCCAGCAACTTCTCAAGGGAAAATCGAGGGAGGTCAACAAGCTCCAACTCAAGTGGTGAGCGGCAACAAAGGAATATAAAACGCTCGCAGACTCGTTTACAAGTCTTTCGCAGCATTCCGAAGAGAGGGAAAAAAACTCTACATGATGCACCAAGAATGTCAAGCAGCGCTAGAACTGATACGGAGTAGCACTCAAACAAAACAAAAGAGAGAAGAAAGAAGGCGCACCATTGATTGAAATGTTGAGAGGGGTGAGGAATCATTGAGGGAAAAGGCAAAAGGTCAATGTGATGGTAGTCCAAGTGAAGTGAAGAGTATATCCTTAAATCCTACCCTTGGAAGCAGAATCAAGTAGATAAGACTGGGGAAACCAGTCGACTATGTACATGGGTTTATATAGTGTTAGGTATCGTGCATGGACCAAGCAATGCGTCTTGTATCATCCAATGATAAAAAGGAGAGAGAATCATACGATGCAGGGATTGCATATCTTGAGTCATAATGTCTGTGTCAATGGGAAAGGAGGATAAGGAGATTGCTGGGCCAATGGCGAAAGAAGAGCAGAAGATAAGTAATCAGCCAATTGGCAAATGCCGTAGATGGTCACATATGTCAGATCACGTGACAGAAGGAAGTTTATACTGACATAGGAGCGTACCAGAAGAGGAATGTCACGTGATCGTGTGAAAGAGTCACGTGACTAGAATTACATGTTGGTGCTCGCCTTCGCGGGCTGAGCATAGCGAATTGGTTCATTAAGTAAAAAGTTTGATGAAGAATGATGAAATCATAACAAGAACAGAAGAAAGAGATCATCAATGCAGCACCTCAAATTCACCTCTTGAAGGTGAAGTTCCAGCAGTTGAAGATAAAGTGGCATTAGAGTGAAAATTTCATTTGTTTGTATATTTGTGTCTTCACCTTCAAAACTTATTTCTTTGCAGGAAAACGATACAAGTGATGTCATGACACAACCGCGATATCTATGATTCCACCCTCCATCTTCTCAGCGATTATCGTGGCCAGCTTTCTCATCGACACAGCGCTCAAACTTGTTGCATCCACTGGTGCGCCAAGCCTGTCATATCTAATCTGAGTTCCACGCTCAAGGTTCTCTCATAGTCGAAGAAGAGTTCACAGGAAACCATATATATTCTAAACAATTCTTTTCAACTAATCATGATCTGATATCACAGGAGACTGGGGAATTGTGATCCCTGTTCAGGATCTAATTCATGGAGGTATCTTTTGTGGACCCTGGGACAGCATAAGCTATATGGTCCACTGCCATGGTTTCCGTCAACTCCAATGGCTACCGCCGAAGCTGTATCCCCACAAATAGTGGTTACTATCGAGGCCGTATCTCCGCAAACCCTTGAGAGCTCCTCCTTGACCATTCTTATCTTGCGCAAAAGCTCATCTAGAATGTCGTTTCTGTCAGGCTTACTCTCCTTTGTCCCCTCCCTTTCTCCTGGCTGATCACAGCGCAGAGGTCCAGGGTCCTCAGTATCGACATTAATTCGGATACGCTTTCTACTTGGTTCGCTGGTATGGGCTAGGAAGTATGTTAGACCATATCGTATAATTCAGCCTGATGAAATGACTAACTGTCGTGACCAGTGCCTGCCTGGGTATTTCCTTCTGTGTTGATCAAAAAGAAGACCATGACTAAAAATATCATATTTGAGCAGATATCAGAATCAGGCAAATGCAGACTCAGGCAAATGCAGACTCACATCATTAGATGCCTTCAAGCAGAGGGGGAAGATTAACAAGGGTGCGCCTTGAATCTCAACGTCATTATATACTTCATCTACCCGCAGTGATCTTGTGATTCGCAAGTTTCTCACTAACCGACCGGCTGTGAGTCTCCTGGTAACGCATCGTTCCCCTAACGCGCTTCCTGGAGGCTGATCTGATCGATTACAGCCTTTCTTGAATGTCTGAAAACTTTATTTGAACAGAGCTCTCGGCTGTCGCAGCACGTCATTCTACATCCGATCAGCTCAAGTAAATTTTAAACAATGAGTTCTTGACCCCCATTCTGATATGAATGACATAGTTGATTGTATGTTGCAGATCTGATCGGCTGCAGCCTTTGAATGACTGCTGACTTTACTTGCCTGGAGCTGTCGGCTATTACAATACTTCATTCCCCCATCCGGTCGGCTAGAGCAACTTTTGAACGTCCAATTATGTACTTTGACCTTGCGGCCACCATCCCCTGCTCTGATATAAAAAGGCTTTCGCATGTCGACTGGACCCAACTATTTCTTGGTTTGCTCCTTCGAGTGCCTATTACTCTCTATTTGAAATGGTGAGCACTGGTGAGGATCCTTCCACTTCATATGCCTCCGCAGGTCAGAAGCGCACAGCTTCCGGCGCATTGCAGTTAGGACCAAGAAAAAAGCCGTTCATAGCGCTTATCATGTCAGATGGAAACAAACTGATTCTTTAATGTTAGAACCATTCAAGATCCCTTGGTGTTACGCGGGTGTGGAACAAAGACTTCACTTGTGATCCTTTCGTACTCGTAGTGTCGTCGACGACTAGGAGCAGAGTATTGCCTGTCGCTCGTGAGAGAGAAGGCATCAACAAAGAGACGGAGAACTGGAAGGGCTTAGCGCAGGAGGTAAGTCGAGCGACCTTCTTCAGGAGCGAAGACTTTGCAGGGCAGAACTGCATAGAATTAGCTGAAGAGCTATTCTACTACATTGGCGGGTATTTATACTAAGAGGTACAAATAGAGACAAATAGTCCAAAGAGGAAAGTAACGAGACGCGTCGCGTCGCGTGTATCGTAAAAGGAAATCAACAAAGGACGCGTAAAAGGAAACATACGCATAAAAGGAAATGCGGGGTTCCACGTCCAAGAAAGGAATCGGGAGTCCGTATCCAAAGTAAGAATGCGGGGAGCCGCTAAGTAAAAGAGGAAAGAGGATAAATGGGACTTCCCGGTAGAAGTGAGTCAGAAGTCCGGGGGCATCCGTAAACGTGGGAAACGGCGGTGTTCCCGTGCGAAGTCTGAAAGGCGACCTAGAAGTCGTGGTATATGGGGTCTAGTTGACCACTGTCGACGATCTCCCAGAGGAGGTCTCTATACGCCGTGGAAGAAAGGTCAAACCAAGTGCGATCATAGAAATGAGTAGGAAAGAAAAACGTATCCATGTCCGTCTCTTCCTCACGGTTCAGTTGTCTCCAAATGATTTCGACATCTCGTTCCCAAGTATCTTCGAAATCCGTAACACTTGGTCCACCATGGCCGACACTTCGGTCGCACTGTTCATGCGTTCTGCAGTCTCCAAAGTCTCCTTGTGAATGGACTCATAACCATGGGTAGTGATGCTACTGACCTTGAGTCTTTAACCGTGATGTACGTTACCCTTCAGCAGTCGATGATTTTTCTACCACGTCCCTTGAGCAGAGAACGAAAGGAGTACTCGGTGTTCCGCAAGCTACTCCAGATGATTCCCGGGTTAGAGGCTTGACTTATAGAGGTGTGTGAGGAGGAGGTGATGACTATTGCAGATTTGGTAACTATGATCCCTATACATCTACCCCGTCTGCATTTACTCACCCGTATTTTCGAGCAGATTCAGAGAGGTGTTAATGGTGCTAGGGTGGATGACACCAAGAGCATGAAAAGTGTCGTCATCGATTGGATTACTCCAAAAGGGCAGTCTCTAAGCCCTCACATTCCTCGGAATGTCAAATGTGGATGTGGCTTCAACCATGCCAAATGCACCGGTGCACTTTTGTGCCCAGCTGGCCTCAACTGGACAAACTCTGAGTAGGCATTTGAGCGTCTCTGTACCACAATTGAAGTAATGTAAGAGCTTCCGTTGGCAGGACGAGGACGAAACTTGTCAATGGTCAGATACAAGTTTCAGGCGACCAATGGCCAGTTCTATTATATGCGAACTATGCGTATGATGCCAATGATCCATGGAGCAGCTTGCTACGAAGTGGCTTGCTTGTGTCGGTGAGCCCTGCAATCTTTGTTCAGATGGTATAATGGAACTGACTAGCTGTTCAACAGGCATTCAAACATATATTTACCTTGCCAAGTTCAGTCGAGCAGCAGCCCAAGGCCATACGGTCTGGGAATGCTCGTATCCATGGCATGCAATCTGTCACAAAGGCATCAATTGCATACATGTATATTGCGACCCAGGTTGGTTATGCTTATATATTAACAAGTCTCCACTAAGCCATACATTGTTTTCAGGTTCAGTTTGCACTCAGCTCTGCTCAAGTATTTTCGTGAACAGATCTGGCGACTGACTCTGAGTGCTTTTACAACAGCATCCTTGAAATACTGGATGATCCTGAAGAGAGGGACAAAGTAGAGCAGCTTATGGAATGGTGGAATCAGTATGTGTTCACCCCCTTTTTTTCGACAAGGTTGATGATTTAAACAGCCAAGTGTTCCCTCTGTATGCTGAAGTTGAGTGTTTGCCCTCGAAGAACAGCGCCCTGTCCAGGATTCATCAAAAACGCGCAGAAATCAAGGACAGCCAGCAGGAACCTGAGGCTCTATGAAGCCCTATCTTTAGTAGATACCTGCATTTGGTCCATGTTTTCATAGATCCATTGAATGGAATATTTGTTTTTGCACTATCCCTTTGGTCCCAGTTTTCCCCTGTATCTCTCAATTTTTTGTGTGAACAACATTCGAGCAGTGAGCAGGCATACAACGATGACATGTACTGACAGGGAGGACTAACTGATCAGTCTACACACTACTCCAGCCATGAGCTTAAGCACTCGCAAGGGAGCAAACAAAAGCAAGGTCAGAGTGACAGGAGCTATCATCTGTAACACAATGGATAGAGTGATATGAAACATAGGGACTACAGGAGTGGAACACGAAGCCCATTGCACCATGGTATTGACATGGTTAACATCATTGACATAAATGATCCTCTGGTGCATGAGGCCAAAAGTGATAACGGGCATGGCACACCTCACGGGCGACAAGAAGTATCAATACTGAAAATCAAGCCAGAGGAACGGATGAGAGGTATGAATGGACATCTGAGTCATGAAATCCACTTACTGCGAGATTTTTGCATGAACACCAGCCTTGAACATATGTACTGTACAGTCATGTGTCGTACTCCAATACAAATGACCCAACAATACAATCAGATACGTGTGAGCAAGGACAAAAGAAATCCAAAAAGGGGTAATAATGCTCTGCTGTAGATGTGACGCCAACTTATTGGGGCCAAAATAATAACTATACTCAAGATCAGCAAAGGCAAACATTTAATTATGGTAGAACTTGGAATAGGGCTAGCAATGACCCACAGTGCCAACCATCGACCCAGTCAAGAGAAATGAAATGCTGGCACCATCGGGGAATGTAGCCAATGTGGAGATGCAACAGGCATCAGCGTCTGTGTTTGAACAATTTGAAAGAAGTAAAAAGTTGTGAGTAATGCAGAATATAACCAAGGTAGACACTCAACAAGCTTCAGCGTGAATCTTTGGTAGTGTTGAGAGAACTGCTAACCTTTGACCCAACTAAGAGAAGTAAAATGGTGCCAATGTTGGGGGATGTAGCTGGCAATGTGTGCATGCAATGAGCATCAGTGCCTACATTCAACCAAGTTGAGAGAGGTAAAAAGTGACCAGGAATGAAATGTAACCAATGGGGGCATTTAATGGGCATCAGCCCCAATGCCTGAGGAAGTTGAAGGTTGTCCCTCCTGGGTGAAGAGAGGCAGCTGACGAGCAGGTTCATCGTGTGGGTTGGTCTGCTGTGGGAATCATCTGCCTTTTTTGATGATGTCAGCAAGGTAATTGATGTTATAAATGATCAACACTACAAAGTTAGTGAAACATGATCCTGTGATAGCATCCAGCTTGACTTGCCTTATTGCATAAACTCTGTCTAACATTAGATAGTATTATCTACTGATACATCAGAATTGCAACTAAGGTACACATTTGTTCAAAGATAATGTTAGATAATTGATTATCAGACCTTCATCAAAACCATGATGCATACCCTATACCAATCCCTTTACCCTAATACCTTGTATAGTAGTTCACAGCTTGGTCCATGCATGGTATGTACGAGTATATAAGACGTAGATACACACTGTCGTTTCCTTAGTCTTGAAATCGATTCATTTTGAGTTGATATCTTGACTGATCCTAACACCCGACCATTTCTCATAGGGCATTTTATCAGGTACGACTCTCGCATAGGCCCAGTTTCGGATATATGTGGCATGGCTCACAGCTTCTGGCCACAGTTCATGCGGTACATCGCGCGCAAATAACATCGAACGCGCTAACTCGACGACGGTTTTATTCCAGCGTTCCGCCACACCATTCTGTTCTGGCGTGTATGGCGCTGTCGTTTGAATCTCGATCCCACGGTCTAGGCACCACGTCCGCAAGTCTTTATTAATGTACTCGCGTCCGTTATCGGCTCGGATTGCCTTTGGCAGGAACGAGTATTGGCGCTCGATGTACGCCAGGTATTGTTTCACTTTTGTAGGAGTTTCGTCCTTCGTTTTCATGAAACTGACCATGCAATGTCTGGTCGCATCGTCGATAAATGATACATAATACCGATAACCATTTAGAGACGTGGTTCGCGCCGGTCCCCAGACGTTGGTATGAGTGAGTTCGCCCGGTTTCGTAGCTCGCTGAGCGCTCATTTTTGGTAGCGGTTTTCGCGCCGCTTTCGCTTTTATACAGGCTTCACATTCAAAGTCCTGCGGGCTATCACGCAATGAGAAACCATCTACAAGGTTTTTCCCATGTAAGTTGCGCAAACCACTGATGCCTATGTGTCCTAAACGTCGATGCCATTCCTCCCACGTCCACGTCTGTTTTATCTTCAGTGCAATATTGGCTTCGGAGTGGGACATGGTCTGGGCATCGAGGTAATACAACCCATGTCTTAGGGTCGCGACGGCAAACTGATTATTGTCATTATTGCGCAGGAGTGCGCGGCCACTATCGAATATGGGCATTGCCGCCTGCGCTATCAATTCGCCCAATGGACACAAGGTTCTGGCGAGCCTCAGGTACATAGAGCACTTGTGTCAAGCACAAAGTATACTCTTTATTATTCATGCGCGTCTGTAGTACTACAGTACCTTGTCCGCATGCAATGAGAGGCTTATCGCTCAGTCCTTTAACGGTTCTGTGAGGTATCGTTTGATATGTTGCGAACGCCTCAATTTGCGCACACATATGCGTGGTCGCGCCGGAATCGATGATCCACGAATAAGCAGAAAAATCGGCTTCATTGGCCGTTAACATTTCGCCCTCGTTAGATATGGTTACAAAAGCACTGAAGCTCTTTTCGAGTTCCTCGTCGCTACTCGATTCCAGTTCTGCAACATTGGCGTGAGCTTTTTCTCTTTTTCCCTTATGCGAGCTCGACACGGGATTTTTCTTTCCCTTGTCTTTTCGAGCCTTATTAACGCGCCCTTTCCCCTTATTTTTGGGGTTCCTCCAACACTTTTCCGCATCGTGCCCCATCTTATCGCAGACGCTACACCTGGGGATGTCTTTCCCTCTGTAGTAGCATTTCGCGGCGACGTGGTTCATCCGATTGCAGATTGTGCAGCGCTGGTGCTTGTGGGAAGAAGATGACGCGGCATAGGCAGAGTCGCCATGTTGCCACTTGCGTCGCTGATATTCCTCCGTCAGCATCGTCGTAAGCTGATTGACAGTCATCTGTTTGATGGTCCCGAGCGCGGAGAGTGCGGCGACATAGGGTTCCCAAGAACGTGGGACGGACTCGAGGAGGGCATTTTTGAAGTCCATATCCGACACATATTGGTCGTTTTGGAGGAGGCATTGGCGAATATGAGTGAGCTTGGTGATATGCTCCGTGATGTTGGTGTCATCAGTGGCATGCAAGTGCCAGAGCATACCGACGGAGTATTGTCCAAGGTGGACGTACGAGGGCTCGTGAATAGTGCGCAGCGCGTGCCAGATCTGTGCTGCAGTTGTACAATTAGTGATACGGAGTACCTTTTCGTCTGTTAGGCCAGCGATGATCTGCGCATATGCGGCTGTATCTCGAGCTGTCCAGTCGGCAACGGCAGGGTCTGTTGCGGGGCCGGGAGGCTTGGGAACATCGCCGGTCACGACATCCCAAAGCCCCTTGTTCCGTAAGATGGAGTATGCGTAGCTTCCATGCGGTCCAATTTTGATCGGTCAGCTTCTCACGTTTGGCGAAGGAGATGGTGGGCGTGTTAACATAGGATGAGATGGAAGCGGTGGAGGCCGACACTGCAGCGGTAGAGGTCGATGTGGAGTGGGAAGGCTGTGGCAGTCCGGATTGAGTAGACGCGCCAAAAGAGGATGGTGGCTGTGCTGGGGATGGTATGGTGGTGCTGATGGCGCTGGCGGTGCCGGTGATGCCGGCAATGAGGGGTTCATGATGGATAATGATTTTTTTTTGGTCTGGTCTAGGTCAGAGCGTCGGGGCTCATAACATGTCGCAAGACGACGAGTGCGCGAGTGACTTAGATCAGACAGAGTGAGCCCTTGTGAGGGCCGGGGACGACGACTATTATATTTCCCCTCAGATACAGGTCGAGACTATATACATATTCCATCGCGATGTATTTCATCGCGATGGTCTGTGCGCAATGACTCAGATGTGTAATCTGACAGGCTGCGTCACGGTGTGATTCGGCCGAGCTTGGCTTGTCCATCCTTAGGCTAATGACCAATGGTCAACCTTCAACACTCCCCCTCAAGCCTAGCGGAGGCCAAGGCCTTCAGTGTGTAGGTGATGTTTTTGATGCGGGAGCGCCTTGGTCAATATGTCCGCAGTCATTTCATCCGTTGGACAATAAACAAGCTTCAACCAGCTGGTCTTTATTGATCGTCGCATGTGAAGATTCTTTAGGTCGAAATATTTCGCCCATTTGTGGAATTGGGCATTCGTTACAATGGCAATTGCGGATTTATTATCGCTGTACAATATTGTGGCTTTTCTTGGCTCATAACCAATTTCTTGGTAGAGGTTTCGTAGCCAGATAATGTCCTTTTCGGCGCGTGCCATCGAATTGAATTCAGCTTCGGCCGTTGAGAGCGCAGGGGATAATTCCCTCTTTGAACTCCAAGTGATAGTGCCACCGTTCAGCAGGAATACATTCCCGCTGGTTGACGTCAAGTCGCAGTTGGTTGCGAAACTCGCATCGGCATACCCATAGAACTCGCCGTTTACACGATCTTTCGTGTATGTGATCCCCAAGTTCTTTGTCCCTTTTAGGTAGCGTAGGACTCGTTTGGCAGCAGACCAATGTGCCAAATCAGGGTTATTATTGAATGAGCAGAGTTTATTCACGGCGTATGCGATGTCTGGACGAGTTCCAATCATTGGCAGCGTACATCAGATCCTGTGAGCGACGTGTAGTTCCCAAATTGGGACTGTGGCTCTGCGCTCGTTTCTCGCGGCTCGAGTTTGGCGTTCGGATCGAGCGGGGTGCATACTGTATTGGCATCGCTCAAACCATACTTTTCGAGTAGGCTTTCAATATATTGCGTTTGCCGTATTGTCAGTGTCCCCTGTTGTCGATCACGTGTGAATTCTAGGCCCACAAGCTTATTTGGATCACCCAAATCAGTGATGTCGAATAGCCCATTTAGATTGCTTTTGAGCTCGACCATTTTTTCCTTGCTGTTTGTAAACAGCAGGAGGTCATCAACCCATACAGTAATTATTTTGATGGAATCACCCTCACATCGTATATAGATGCAAGGGTCAGTAAATAGATGTTTGAATCTTATCCCACCAAGCTTACTATCAAGCTCTTCATTCCATTCCTGGCTGGACTGCTTAAGTCCATACAGGGTTTTTATTAGGTGGCATAGCTGAGATGTGCCATCTTCATAACCTTGGGGTTGATCCATATAGATGTCCTCTTTGAGCTTTCCGTTTAGGTAGGCTCCTTTTACGTCCATCTGTTGGATCTCCCAATCCTCAGTCACAGCTAGAGTTCTGCACAGGTAAACCCATGGGTATCGTGGTGCCAACCCATACCTGACCCATCAAAACCTATACCTGTGCGACCCACAGGTTCTATATCCCACAGGTGCCCCTGAAGGGTATGACAGGTAACCCACACTAGCAGAACATGTCTGTACAAGGGTGAGGATGAAGTCAGGAGTGTCTAAACATCAGCAAAACAACCCTTTGTCTGGACAGTACTACCCAGACTGTGACAGACTCTCACAGCAAGGTACCTAACTGGCTAGAGCTGTCCAGAAAATGTCAAAAAAATCCTGCCTATAAACTGGTC
>JBBPMU010000854.1:0-13039 GCA_038090475.1 Wakefieldia striispora | reverse complement strand
CCTATATAATCCTCAAAGGGGGGTATATAATGGATTATAATTCCATATAATCCATTATCTACCATTATCATTGATTATCATTCTCTTAAAATTTCCCTGATGTGATCCCCATCCGGTGAATGGCAGATGACCCTCAGATAGGATACCGGTCCATTGATACAGCCGATGGTATGATTCCATTTCTTCTTATTTTCATTGGACACTACAATATGCACAGCATGGTCTGTGCATGATAGAATACTTGTATTTAAGTAGCAGACGCATCAACTGGTAACCCCAGTCTTTGCTATTTGGAATTACATCGCCCAGGTGTCTTTCTTCTAGGCTGGACCCCCTTAGGATATTCTGAGGGGATACTGGGTAACACTCTTCATCATTTACACTCGTAGCCAGAGGATAAACAGCGCTCTTTCTCTTTTCCCTGTTGTGGTGTGCGTCCGGACTTTGCGTCCAGACAAGACCTTTGACTTTGTGTCAAGGTTCCCCCTGTTGACTTTGTGTCACAGGTCCCTTTCTCTAGATACCCTGTTGTAAGGGAAGACTTCGCCTTTGAGGTTTGAGGTTCAACCTTCGACATTTCATCTCATTTCAAGGATGATATAAAGTTGTTCGTTGGGGCCAGGCTACCCTCACTTACCCGGACCCTTGACCTTTTACTGCCTCAGCAGCCTTGTGATCCATTTCCGTACGGATCCTGTCTCTCCAGTAGGCTTCTGCCTCATCTGTGACAAACGAGGTGTTGTGGGCTGCATAGCCCGCTGGTGGAGGTGGGGGTGCTGGTGGAAGTGGTGGGAAGTTGGTCATGTATGCCTGTGACCCAGGCCCTTGAAAGGGGGGATATCCACCCCAGTGTTGTTGGCATAAAACGCCACCTTGGTATCACACCTGTTTAGGGGCATGACAATTTCTAGCCAAGTGGCCAGGTTTTCTGCAATTGTAACAGGTGAACTGCCCTTGCGGATGGGCGTGAGGAGGGGAGGGAAGAGGGCAAGGTTGGCTGCTGGCTGGCCTTGCGTTGGCATTGGTTGTCATCGCGTCGACGACCATAGGGGCACCTCTGGCAGGCTGGGTGCCGTATTGCATGTATTGGGGACAAGGGGAGTTGGAGAAAGACAGGGGTCCTGGCAGAGGACGATAGTACCAGGGGCGAGCGGGTTGTGGGGCCTTTGCTCGCTGAGGTCCTTGTTGAGGTTGCCCTCTCTCCTCAGCAAGCTTTTCAAACGCTTGCCCTACTCGCATATATTCCTTTGATAGCAGTGGGTACCAGTGACCTGTCTTTTTGTCAGCCTCCAGCATAGAGTGCAAAGAGACTTCCTGGTAGATGCAGTAGTTAACCACCACTTTTAAAAGGTGGACTGCCTTGCCATCTGATATCTCGGCCTCAATGGCTAAGACGTTGAACTTTTGGAGAAAGTCTGCTACTTGTCCTGGACCTTGCTTTAACTCCCGGAGCTCTTTATATGCCTGATGGGTGAGTAGAGCAATTTGGAAAAAACCTTTTATAATCTCCTGGAGTTCATCCCAGGAGGGGTAGAATATGGGGTCTTTCCCCAGATATTTCTCCATTTGCTGCTGAGCAAACGGCTCAGCTGACCCTTCAAAACATAGCAAGACCGCCGTTGTCAAAACTCGGTCGTCTTTGAAGTCCGATGCCTTGACCCAAGTGCGAAGCTTGGTCCACCACATGCAGAACTTCTTCTTGTCACCGTCCCATTTGCTGGGCTCGGCAAGTCTCTTATAGGAGTCCTTTTCTCCCTTTTCTTCTAGCTGGTGAATAAATTCGCAAGCATAGATGGACTCATTTGATTCTGGCATAGGTGGGGTGGGTTGTGTAGAGGATGATGCTTGGCCCGACATGGAGGGAGGCGGGCGGTAGTCAACAGGGGAGTGGTACGGTTCCTCTTGAATTGAGGGAGAATATGAGTGCAGAGAGGGGGTTTGAGGAGGGGAGTCATGGGGTTCCAACACCTTAGCTTACTGGCCTGTCTAGGCAGACCTCTGGGCTTTAATGGTGAGGGGCGTCCCTCGGTGAACCTTCTTCAACGATGCGCGACCTTGGAGATAAGGGCATGTCGAGAATTGTTTGTTGAATGCGAATCTGACTTTCATACGCAGGGCAGGGGGGTAGAAGCCTTGGCGTTGAGAGGTTCTCATTCATTGTAGGCCTAAAAAGCAGGGAAGTGCCGTGCATTGGGTAGTCTTATCTAAATGTTGTGCAGCAACACTTAAACAACCAAAAGAAAGAGAAAGGCGACTTAGTGCTGCAGGTTCTAGAGGGAACCCAGCGATGAAGGCGGCAAGGAGAGAAACTTCAAAGTCATGGAGCGGTGGAATGTTGATGATGATAGAGGTTCCAAGTGAGGCAAGGAGTTATCCTTAATTCACACCCTTGGAAGTATGAACAAGTAGATAAGACTGGGGTTACCAGTCGCAAAGGGAACTACTTAAATACATCTGAGTATCGTGCATGGACCAAGCAGTGCATATCGTATCGTCCAATGAGAAAAAGAGTAAGGGAATCGTACGATGCGGGGATCGCGTATCTTGAGTCATATCGTCTGTGTCAATGGGAAAGGAAGATAAGGAGAGTGCCAGGCCAATGGTGAAAGAAGATCAGAAGATAAGGTACTGTATCGGCCAATTGGCAAGTGCCAGGGTGGTCATGTGTGTCAGATCACGTGACTGAAGGAAGTTTATACTGACATAGGAGCATACCAGAAGAGGAACGTCACGTGATCGTGTGAAAGAGTCACGTGACATGAAATACATGTTGGTGCTCGCCTTCAAGGGCTGAGCATAGCTCGGAAGTGGTTCGTTAAGTAAAAAGTGTTATGATTCCATCATTCTTTATCGAACTTTTTACTTAATGAACCACTTCGCTATGCTCAGCCCTCGAAGGCAAGCACCAACATGTATTTCATGTCACATGACTCATTCACATGATCATGTGACATTCCCCTTTTGGTATGCTCCTATGTCAGTATAAACTTCCTTCTGTCACGTGATCTGACACACGTGACCACTCCGGCATTTGCCGATTGGCCGATACCTTATCTTCCGCTCTTCTTTTGCCATTGGCCCGGCAACCTCCTTATCTTCTTTTCCCATTGACTCATAGACATTTACTCAAGATACGTGATCCTCACATCATATGATTCTCATTCTCTTTTATCATTGGACGATACAATACGCACAGCTTGGTCCGTGCACGATACTTGTAGCTATATAAACCCATGTACATAGTCAACTGGTTTCCCCAGTCTTATCTACTTGATTCTACTTCCAAGGGTAGGATTTAAGGATAACTCCTCACTTCACTTGGACTACACTTCATCCCCAACATTCCCCTGCTACACAACTTCCAAGTTTCCCTCCTTGCTGCATTCATTGCTGGGAAGCCCTTAGAACCCGGCACACTCTCTCTTTTATCTTCCTTTGGTTGTTTAAGTGCTACTTCATATCAAAAAGTTCGATAAAGAATGATGGAATCATAACATCCGGTTTGAGCTTCGTTTGCCCGGGGAGGATGTCTCTATAGGGCTTAACTCATGAAACGTTAACCATGGAATGAATATTAAAGGATTTTGGTAATTTGAGGGTCACCACGTTTGGGAGGACCTTCTTGATGGTATATGGCCCAATCCATCGTTGGGTAAGCTTTTTTGCCGTATAGGGGAGCTTGAGATGCTCCGTCAAGAGCCATACTTGGTCTCCTTCTTTGTAGCTCAGTGTGTCTGACCTTCTTTTGTCTCCTTGTTTTTTCATTCGTAGTCTTGTTTCTTCGAGTGCCTTTTTTACTTGGTTGTGAGTCGCGTTACAGTCCTTTGCAAACATTCCAGAACGTGATGCATCTCCTTCAAATCCTAGCTGCGGGATATAAGTCCTTGTTATTGCAAACGGGGTCGTACCGGTTGCAGATCCTAGAGTGTTGTTATGCTGGAATTGAGCCAGCTTGAGCCATTCTGCCCATTCGTCTTGCTTCTTTGACACATAAGTGCGAAGGTATTGCTCTAATTCTCTGTTTATTCTCTCGGTTTGACCGTCTGTCTGGGGGTGGTATGCAGTGGATAGTCGTTGGGTAATACCCAGGAGCTTGCACAAGTGTTTGGTGAATTCTGAAACAAATTGTGGACCTCTGTCCGACATGATCGAGGAGGGGATGCCATGTTGGCACCATACTTGATCCCTGAATAGTTTCGCCAGTTATAAAGAAGAAATACTCTTCAAGCAAGGGGTAAAAACCACCTCCTTGGAAAACCTGTCCACTATAACACAAATAGAGTCAAAACCTCCCGAAACAGGGAAACCAGAAATAAAATCGATACTGATATCTTCCCAAGGGCAATCTGGGGCCTCAAGGGGGATCATTTTTCCTGCAGGTGCTTTTTGCTTACCCTTTGTGAGGGTGCACGTCTGACAGTGATCAATGTACTCTTTAACGTTGTTGGTGAAGTTAGGCCAACGGTAAGCTCTCAACAATAAGTGAAGCATTCTTGCCCTTCCCACGTGTCCTGCTAGCGGGGAATCATGATATAACTATAAACATTCAGTTCGAATGGACTGAGGAACAAAAACTTTAAACGAATCGTCTTTATAGACATTCTCCATCGAGCAGTATTTGTAGCCACTCGGAATCTCTTTTACCTTTTTCATTTCTTGTTGGACCTTCTTGAAGAAATTCGAGGTAATCTTGATGTTTCTTGTCGTCTCCGTCATGGAGGAATCTTCATATACATTCATCAACTTCTTGTCAGAATCTGTTTCTATACTTTGTCTTGCGTTGCCGTTGAGGCGGAATGGTACTTTCTTCTTGTCATCGCCTTGATGGTGGGATTCTACCTTGTCATTGCCATAGCAGAATTCTCCTGTAGGTACAAATTTTTTGTTAGTCATCACAGGTATTACCACCTGGTTTTCGTTATGGTTTTCAACTGCATCTCCGTGGTCTGGCCTTCTAGATAGCGTGTCTGCTCTGCCGTTTGATGTGCCAGGCTTATAGCACATCTTGTAATTGAACTCTTGAAGTAGTGCGTGCCAGCGTGCTTGGCGTGGCGAAAGCGTCTGTGGTTTCTTCCAGTATTCTAGATTTTTGTGGTTGGTCCAGATTTCAAAATTGTCTCTTCCTATGAGATAGTGACGCCAATCTTGTAGTGCCCAGATAACAGCTAAAAGTTCTTTGTCATAAATGGGGTAATTTCTCTCCACGGAATCAAACAAATGAGAGATGAATGTGCATGGGTGCCATATACCTTCATCGTCCTTTGTAGAAAGGACAGCACCTGTTGCAATGTCTGATGTGCCTGTTTCAACGCGTATTGGCTTCCTCTGGTCTGGGTAAGCCAGGAGGGTATCCTTCGTAAATTCTTTCTTCAGCCTGTCAAAAGAGTCTTGTTCTTCCCTTCCCCATTTGAAGGGGGTATCTTTCTTCGTTAAGTTATTTAATGGTCTTGCTATATCTGCGAAGTTAGCAATGAAGCAGCGATAATAGTTACAAAGGCCAAGGAAGCCTTGTACTTGTTTTAACCTTGTGGGAGTCGGCCAGTCCATGACGCCAGCGACTTTCTTTTTCTGCATTTCGACGCCTTCTTGGGATACGACCATCCCAAGGAAATCGACTTTCTTCTGGCTGAAATGGCATTTCTCGGGTTTAATGTACAAGTCATTTTCTCTGAGTCTTTTGAGGACTTCCTTGACTATTCCTTCGTGTTCTTGCTTTGTTTTGCCCTTTGTGTAGATCATGCAATCATCTATAAAGACGATTACGCAAGCATATAAATCGTTAAATATATCGTTCATCATGGTTTGAAATGTTGGGGGAGAATTGGTCATCCCAAAATACATTACCATGGGTTCATAAGAACCCATAGGCGTTACAAATGTGCCCTTCCATTTGTCTCCTTCACAGATTCTGATGTTGTTGAATCCCCACCATAGGTCCATGGTGGTAAAAAGGTCTGCTCCCTGTAAACAGTCAATCAAATTCAGGATTAGCAGGAGTGGGTAGGCATTTTTTATTGTGCCTTCATTTAGGTATCGGTAATCCATTACCAATCATTTCTTACCATCTTTTTTCGGAATAAAAAATACAGGCGCAGTTTGCAGTGACTTTGATGGGCGAATATACCCCTTCTTGAGTTCTTTCTCAAGGAAACTCAATACCTCTTCTAACTCCATTTGAGACAGGGGGATAACGCGCCCCTTCTTCAGGATAAAATCTTCCTTGAGTTCTATTGCATGATCCCAGGGTTTGTGACTGGGCATCCTTTCTGATTCATTCTCAGAGAATCTGTCTAAAAATTCATGATACGTTAGTGGCACCAAATCTTTAAGATACTTGGTTTCTTCTTGTTTCGTCATCACCCTGTTGGTAGTCTGGGGTGGGATCTTCTCGTTCGCTCTTCCCAAATAGGGGTAACCGTTATTCATCCTGTGATGGGGTATCTTCCACTTTTGTTCTTCTTGTGTCATCGACCAAGTGTTGGTCAGAATCTTCCATTTGTCTTCTGTTGTTGGCCTAGCCAGTATCTTGATCTCGAATTCTACTCTTCTGTTTTGAGTCTTCTGCCTCGATCGACAGGTATCGTTGCACCTAGTGAAATCTATTGAACCGGTGTTCCAGTCCACTTCCGGGTTATGCTGGGAAAGCCAATGAAAACCTATAAACATTGGATGAGTTCCCAGGTTCATTACATACGCTTCAACCGGTTCTCTGTGACCAGCGACTTCCACAATCAATCTTGCCTTGTGGGTAATCTGTCCAATGCTAGAATTGCTTCCATCTGCATTTGATATGCTAATTGGATAGTGAAGCAGGAATCTTTCTACATTGTTCTGTAAACAAAATAAATTATCGACAAATGTGTTCGTCGCTCCAGAATCCAAGAGGGCTTTTGAGAAAATAGTCTTCCAGCCAGCTGGGGATCTGTGTGAGATAATAATGTTAGGTGAAAGAGAGCCTCTCAACGAGTCCAAAGAGTTTAAGGAAACAGAGGGTAGAGTAATCGAAGGAATAGAAAGTGACTTTTCAGGCCAAGGCCCTTCTGGCCGCGTCAGGTAGACTTTGGAATTAAGAGTGGTTTGTCGTGGTGCAGAAGAAAAGATGGGTTCGTCAAAAGAAGAGAAATTGTCTGTAGGTGAAATGTCTATATCAGAAAGAAGGGATTGTTTGAAGGAAGATAAGTCTGTGAATTGAAGAAAAGCAAAAGAATTCTTGTTGGGGTTTACCCCCTCTTCTGGCTTTGAGAGCCGGTCTTTTACCTTTTGGAGGCGTGCCTCCTTCTTTCTTTCACCGCCGAGTCTCTTTCTCCAGTACAGCTCGGCTTGTTGAGATTTGTAATCCTGGTGCACCTCTTCCAGGAACCTGTCCCAGTCCAATGCCTTGATTAAGGCTTTGCCCACCTTCTCATGGGCTTCAGTATATTTTTTACATGCCTCTCTGAAAGGTGTTATGAAACCATATCTATTCTCTGAAAGGTGCTACATATTATTGACACTTTTCAAAACTTTACCTAGAACTCCCCTTTTCTTGCAGCAATCCTCGAAGAAAGCCATGTACATGTATTTCGCAAGATCATGTGACTCGATGTCACCTGATGTTTCTCTATTGGTATGCTCCTACTCCAGTATAACTTCTTTTGTCACATGATCTGGAGCATGTGACCACTTTGTGGCACTTCATCTGGGAAATTTTAAGGGAATGATAATCTATGATAATGGTAGATAATGGATTATATGGAATTATAATCCATTATATACCCCCCTTTGAGGATTATATAGGATTATAATCTCTTCAAAATTTCCCTGATGTTGTTCTCTTCCCAAGCTTTCCTGATCCTGTTTCATACCGACACTTGCTCCACCAGCATCTTCACTTGGCCCTGTCATTGTCGAGGGAGTGACTTGGATCCAAGTCAAATCAGTCACACTTCATGTGTTTCTTCGAGGGGCTGATCAGACGTTCAATTTCAGAGGACGGGTGGGTGGTCCATTGTATGCACATGGGGTGAGTCAATTCAGTCACAAATGGATGAATTTTGTACTTGATGTATTGCATAGTCTTTGTTTCCCCAAGTTAAAATGGACGATGTGGACTGACTCCTCAACTCCACTGTCTGCTGCCTCATCCTGAAGTCATGTGAAATGATGGAGGAAGTAAGTGCAAACCTGACAAAGGTCTCCCGCTTTTGCATCAAAGCCAGTTCTACCTCCTACCCTGCCAATTGGGCTTGCTTGCTGGAAGACCTCCAACATTCCGTTTACGACACAGCCTATGTGCATTACAGCCTGTGGCATGATACGGAGCCGAAGCACAAGGCTGACACACAGTTGGCTGCTGAGAACCCTGGCCCATCCAGCAAGTGTCATACCCCTTCGACCGCGGCAGCCCCCTCCACCTGTGCAGGTGCCTCTGCTCCAATCCAGGAGGCAAAGGCATCTAGGAATGCCTCCTGCAAAAATCAGAACTGGGGCAAATCGCGCAAGTGATCGATTACTGTCATTAGGTACTTAGATGCAATGAACTGACTTTGATAGTATCTACATATTCAATGTATTGCACATTGTCAATATTACATCGGGTGTTGTACATGTACCATCACATGTGTGTGCTTCTGATGGCCATGCCCAGGACTTGGGACTTGGGCCAATTGAAATATATCTGAGTCGCATCACAAAGAATCCGTTGATTGCCGAAATTTGTCTCCAGCTTCACACAAAGCTCCAAGCTGAAGCCAATCCCTTCAAGCTTCCACAGCATTTACGCACAAGTCATAACCCATCCGACTGTCAGCCTTGTGCACTCCATGTTCTTGTTCCATGATTACTTGCCAAGGTTGACGTTAAACAGTATGTAATTCATGTAAGTACTAGTAGTAGGAAGCGGAGCTACTGATTTAACTTTGAGCCCCTAAAGCAACTTCCCAGCTTCAGCCCAGTTCCTGCACATCATTGGCATGCCTCGTACTTCTTGACCCCTCAGTACTACTCCCTTTGAGCCAGATGTCACTGGCACCACTTGGCTTCAACACAGATCTTCTCGTTGCCAGTCTCGAGCACACTCAGTGTCTGGTGATCAGAGTGGGATCATTAGCCCTCCTTTGCGCAACTCAGCACCACCTGAGACTTCGACTGTCCCTACTCCTCTCCAGTCTTCCAATGTTGCTCATATGAGGCCCATTGTAGAAGAAGAAGAGATCATCATTGATGAGCAGATGTTCTTGGATGACTCCAGTGTCGGGCCCTCCTGTGCTTGAGTGAGTTGATGTGCTGAAGTCCCTGACTTGGATGCAATGCAAATGAACTCAGCAGCCGACCTGCTGTACAGCACAGAGGAATTGCCACCAGACAAGGTACCATCCACAGCAGATGTGCATCATTTTTTCAGAAAGACACCAAAAGAGATGGTTTGCAATTACTGCCAGTTTGTCGTTTGTTCAATATAATTATTGTTGGTCAACTAACCTATTTTTATTGTAGAAAAGTTTGCGATGCAGATCCACTCACCTGGGTGCAGATGTACACAAGCAAGTGTGACTGTACCTTCCGTTATTTGCCCAATATGGGAACAACTGCATTACATGGTCATATTGATCGATATCACCTCTTAGAGTACATTGAGCTTGCTGAAGCACAAGGATGGCAGGTCTGGGTGGAGAGCGCCAAGAATGCAAAGACTCGTGGCTGGAAGCTTCATGAACAACGGGACATGTTGCTTCATGGTGCATCACTTACTTCCCTCCCATATTGTTCAAGGGAGGCTTCAAAGAGCTTAAGGTCTGGTGGTTGACCTTTGATTCCTCCCTTCTCATTGGATGAGCTGCACAATCACCTTGTTGCTTTCATTGTCACAAACGATCAGGTATGGTAGATGTTCTCTTTGAGTGTTTGCTCCTAACACAAGTGAACAGTCTCTTTTTGTGATGGAATGCAAAGAATTCCAGGAACTCCTTCCTCCTCTTACTTCATGAAGATCTCAAGGACGCGGAAATTCCTCATCGTACAAAGGTCTGTGAGGATGTTATGAAAGCGTGGCAAAGGTACTTTGTGGTCTTGAAGGATGATCTAATGGTATGTTATTATTGCATGTGCTCTGCCACTATCTTTAGTAATTCAACATTCTACAGGCATCCATCAGATGCATCTTGTACACAGCTGATATCTGGTCCAATGATAATCGTCATTCGTTCCTAGCCATGACCACTCACTGGATTGCAGAAGAACCCACCATGGGCTCCTTGAAGATGAGATTGGCCTTGGTGGCATTCCCATCACATATGTGGAAATCACACAGGAAAGTCGCTTGCTCAGACAATTCTATATCTCTTGGACCAGACCAAGACCACTGCAAAGGTGAGTGTCTCATCGCACTATGTCTCATTATTCATGTCTCACATCGCTTACATTGTCACTGTTGGGTAGATTGGACATTTCATCATGGACAACGCAAGCAACAACAAGTCGTGCATGAAGGAACTTGAAGCCCTGCTTCTTGCACGCGATGTGGATTTTGATGCCTCTGACCATTTCATCATGTGTTTCTCACACATCATGCACATTTGCATGACACATGTTATGGAAAGTTTTACAGATGCGGGATTGACTGCCATTTCAGATGCTTGGAAGGTTGCTTTCCCTGATGAAGAGGCACGCAAAGAATATGCAGAGGCTGTCGCATCGATGCCAATCATGATGGGTCACAATGTCGTCCAGGCTATCCGTGCATCTGGTTTGCATCGCAACGAATTCATGGATATTATCAAGACTGGCAACCTGAAAAACTGGTTCAAAGACCCTACAGGTGCAATTCAGCAAGTACCCGAGCTTGAGCTGTTGTGTGACATTAAGACATGCTGGGACTCTATGTATGCGATGATCAACTGTCTTAGAGGTTTGTGTCCAGTGTATACATTCGTTGGTAGTAGTTCAACCAGTCAACTCACTCATACTTCAGGCCATCAACTACTTCCTTGCACTCCCCAATCAAAGGGATCTGGAAGGGTATGCGCTATCACCACTGGGTTGGCAGGTCCTTGAGGATTTTGAATGCGTCCTTCAGGTATGTATCTAATGTGCATACAATCTAGCATGACTACTAAATACCACAAATAGATCCCTTACAAAGTCCAACAGCACATGTCCAGTGAGAGTCTTCCTCATCTAGGAAGCTCTGTCCCTTGCCTGGAGCTCTTCATGACTGTGTGGGAGAATCTAGGGACAATGAACCTTCATGTGAAGCCATGGATCGATGCCAGCCTCAAATGGGGGAAGAAATATTATAAACATATGTATGGACAATACCCGAGCATACATCATTTCCATGTGTATGTCAGTGAACTGATTTCTAAAGAACCTCGACTGAATAACTTATATAGTTGTCGACCCAGCTATATGTATGTCCTGGATT
Organism: Wakefieldia striispora; assembly: GCA_038090475.1. Classification (NCBI taxonomy): domain Eukaryota; kingdom Fungi; phylum Basidiomycota; class Agaricomycetes; order Agaricales; family Hymenogastraceae; genus Wakefieldia; species Wakefieldia striispora. The sequence goes on along the minus strand of JBBPMU010000854.1, from coordinate 1,638 downwards.
AGGAATTACTGGGATCAGGAGTACATTGCATTGGTGGAAGATGTGATCTTGAAATTGGTGAGTGAACAACCTGAGCTACATTTTTTTTTTTCTCATTTCAAACTAGATGCATGAATATCATTCGATGTCTGTGATGACTCAGCAGAAGGTCAAGACCATTCACACAATTGATTCACTCACAGCACAATTTGGCATCAAGGATATGGGCATCAAGGTGAATAGTCATTCCCAGAGCATGGCAACAGTGGATGAGGAGTACTGTGCATATGTCAATGGAGATCTTTGGGAAGAAAATTTGGATCCTTTGAGGTTTTGGGAGGTATGGACTTCATTTCTACTTATCCTGTGTTGCACACACTCACTGACCTACAGAGTAAACACGAAAGCTATCCTACTGTTTTTCTGATTGCGATGGATTACCTTCCGATCTAGGCCTCCTCCGTTCCCTGCGAACGTGTTTTTTCTTCGAGTGCTGAGACTGATATGAAAAAGCACAGTCAAATCAGTCCGACACTGATGGAAGCCCTTCAGATGTTAAAGTATGATTTCAGAAAATGCAGACTCACTTTCATGGAGGGGATCACACTTGATGCCCGCGATTTGTTGGAGGATGAGCCTGAGGAGCATGTCAGTGGAATCCCAGCCTTCACTCAGGATGAGGTTGTAGACAATGCCATAGGATGTGTCGGTCGTGAGGAAGGAGACCACATTGTAACTGATGTCCTCTTTGTTGATCTTGACTGAATCTGCTTGTCTTTTCCTGTTGCATACTTCCATGTCTCTGATGTCACGTGATTAGAGTTTCTGCCTCACCGACCTTGGCTTGTTTCTGTTCAAATTCATAAATTCTTTCAACCATCCATGCGCATGATCCATGTTGATGGGAGATTCAAGATCAAAGAAGACCTTGGTTCTCACTCCACATGTCAGTCTTTGTACATTGGAAGCATTGGAAGCTGAAAATTTCGTCCAATTCAGGCACTCTATACCGGGCCATTGATCTGATTGAAGACAGTCATACGGTTATCGTGAAGACCAGTAATCATTCAAGTTCCGGCAGTCGGGATGCTTTGCAACATGAACGTGTCGTTCTCGGTCAGCTACATGGTATCCAAGGAGTCCCCAGCGTCACCTGGTCGGGAGTAGAATCTGACCTACAAGTCATCGTGCTCGAGGATATGGGTCCAACGTTGCAAGACGTCTTCGACTCTACCAGGCGAAAGATGTCTGTAGATTCAGTTGCCTATTTGGCAGAGCAACTAGTGAGTCTCATGAGCAGTTTTTGAGTCCCATATTTACAGCTTGCACTAGATAATGTGCCTTGAAAACATCCACTCTCGTAGCTACGTCTATGCGAACATCGACCCCAAAAGCATCATCGTGGGTCGTGCTTCCTCTGGGCAACACAATAACCAACTGTTCCTCTTTGACTTCACATTTGCACGACTCTACAGGGACCCACAAACCTACACCCACGCGCCATTCCACTACGACGCTTCCTTCATTAATCCTGGGCCTGGGCCTTTTTCCACCCTGAGTGGCCACTCTGGTGGTGAACTCAGCCGTCGGGATGACCTCGAGTCATTGGCATACCTCTTGATATATCTTGTGCAGGGGGCACTCCCGTGGTTTGACCTC
>JBBPMU010000853.1:0-13049 GCA_038090475.1 Wakefieldia striispora | reverse complement strand
TGTTGGCTCTGTTCAAGCTGTAGAACAGCTTAATGGCATAACTCAAGAGTGAGTGGAGCAATCTCTACAAATGTTTAAGGAGTGATAACTACCACTAAAGGCTACACATTGACCTTGATACAATAGCAATTGACAATAAAATGGATGAGATAAAAAATGCCAGCTTCAAGCCGAGGCAACACTACTGAGGGGTAGGAGGCAAGGTAAACTCAAAGTGTGAAATATGGTGCCAAAGGTGTTCTACAGTGTTATAGCATTGTTTAGAAGGTGGCACATGGTTGGGAATGATGTGAAATATGTCATAAGAGACCATATAAGAGTTTGAAAGTTTGAGTAAAGAGGGTGTGTACAATTTACTCAGTTGATTTTATTGGACTCCTTCCCAAACTGTTACCATTGTGTTCAGAGTGTTCAATATGGATGGAGACAGGTGCATGCTTATTTTGAGCCAGTGTTCCTAAGGCTAGAAGAATCAATCTCTGGTATCTACACTTTATTAATGAAAAGAGCTACACTCTTGCTTACTACAATTTGTCTACAGTGTACTGATACAAAATGTTACACTCTTGTTTGTCATGGTTTATTTATACTTTGCTAATCAAAAATGTGTCACAAAATGCTACACTCTTGTTTACCATGCTTCACCTGCACCTAATCAAAAATGGGCCACAAAATGCTACACTCTTGTTTACCATGGTTTACCTACACCTTGGTAATTAAAAATGGGCTACAAAATGCTACACTCATGTTTATTACAATTTAGTGTACACAGTTTGGTAATGAATATTGCTACACTCTTATTTACCATGGTTTACCTACACTTTGCTAATCAAATGTGCCACAAAATAATAATAGACTCTTATTTACTAGATATTGTCTACACATTGCTAATTAGAAATGCACCACAAATAGTGACTGTTATATACCAAACTGTATCTTCAAGTTTGTAAAAGATACATTAATCATCACTATCATCACTTTCTTCCTCCTCTTCCTCCTCTCCCTCCTGTCCCTCCTCCTCCTCCTCTATTGGATCATTTCTGGATTGGCTAGGATGTACTCCAACCAATTATATCAAGGGTTGGTCAAGCTCATCCTCATCCTCTGGAGTCAATGCCTGAAGTTCAGTGGACAATGCACTCTTTGATATTGCTCTTGCTCTTTCAGGAGGCTTTCTCTTGTTCTTGGTCCTAGTAGACAGTCTTTGTAGCCTTGCATGTCGCAAATTCCTATCTGTCTCCACCTGCTTGCTTGCCAGTCCATCAAATCTGCTACATTGCCACAGAACCTCTTCAAACACCTTTCTTGACTTCAGCTGTCAGTGTACCACTTGCTTTGCCTTTGGCCTCCTTTCTCTCTTTGACTCCTTGCTCAACCCTTCAATCCTATAAAATGTTGGATTGGTGTGGAACACAAAGGAGCTGGCCTTGATTCACCATACAAATCCCATGGTCTTCTTAGTTGCCTTTTGACTTGCAGGAAGACAATGCAAGTGGGAGAAGATAGTTGCCAGACCATCATTTAGATATAACTTCTCTTCTTCAGTCTGTTCTTCCAGTAAATGATGGTAGGCTCCAATGTATCCCTCTTTCTTCCAGAATGTCAGCCACTGTGATGCAGCCCTGGGTTGCCCAGACTCCTGCAATGGAAAGTAGATGTCTTTGCAATTTGCAAAAGACATTGAATGTGGTCCTTGTCAACCATGCATGATCCCATGTCTTGTTTCTAGGCCTGTATTGCAAGCCTCAAAGGTTGTGTGAAGCAATGTCTGATCAACACTAGCCACAGTCCAACACTTCATGGCATCAGACAAAGAGTATGGTGTGGGTTGGATTCCCTTCAGTGCAGTGTTGTGCACCATCAGCCATGCCTGTGTAGTGAACTTGCAAAACAGGTGTGCCAAAATCACAGGCTGATGTTGTAATGTGTCAGGCATCTTCCACTCCTTCAGCATCAGCATGGGATTTGCTGCAATGACTTTCTTCAGCTGACTCCATGTAGGATGAGGTCCAATGGGGAACATGGCTGTCTGATCAAACCCATCCAACATCTTTGGCTGTTCCAATGCTTTGTCATGTTGAGCCTTTGTATTGAGTCCCATCAAGGCCAACACACAAAAGTTGTCCACCTCTTGAACAGCATCTAGATGCACCTGGGGTCTGAGTTCCAGTGAAACAAGACAGAAGTGTTGAAGGTTGAACCCTGAACCTCAAAGGTGAAGTCTTCCCTAGAGGTGGGGTATCATCAAATGTGTAATGGTGAGAGATATGAGTTTTGAGTAGAGATATAAAGTATACTCAGTGACTCCTCAGAGGATCCTAAGGAGGTCCAGCCTAGAAGAAAAACATCTGGGTGATGTATTTCCAAGTAGCTAAGACTGGGGATTTAATCCCTAGAGTACATGAGACTAAATACGTAGTGTCTGGTGATACTGAGTATGTAATTGTCCAGTCTGGGAAGTATCCAATCGTAAATCAAAGAAATAGAATTGTACCACATTGGCCATATCATTGGACTGGTATGCTATCTGAGAGTCATCCGCCATTTGCTAGACAGGGATCAATGAGAAGAGAAGAAAGACAGAAATGAAACATGTCCCATGGAGATAAGAGATCTCCAAATCTTGATAAATGAAAGAAGATAAGGTCCAAGGGTTATTCCCAAAGAGAAGGCTGCTGGGAGGAAGTCTGAAAGGTCACTGACAGCCAATCAGCAAGTGCTGCAAATGGTCACATGTGTCAGATCACATGACAGAAGGAAATTATACTGACACAGGAGTGTACAAAAAGTAGAACATCACATGACTTTGAGTCACATGATATGAGAAGTACAGGTGGGTGGTGCTCTTCAGTCAGATTGCCGTAGTAAAGGGATTGTCTGTTTTAAAGTGATTAAAAGATGTCAATAAAGGTTCAAAGTTTTTTAAGGGATAAAATATGAGCTTTATAACATCCAGTTCTTGAAGGAAGAACATGTGGGCTTTTTTCACCACATGATGATACTCCAATAGTGCCAAAGACTCCCTGAGATGAAAGTCATAGACAATTGATGTAGAGATGGTGGGACACAACATGTGGTTCAAGATGCCTGTCAGAATCCCAAGATTAGAAGGATTGAATTGCTTTAGTTGGATCTGAGTCCATTGTATTTCCTCCATCCTTCTAGCTAGAAACTTGAACCAGACACCAGAGGGTAGCCAAAGGACTGGCTCTGATTCCATGTATTCTATGGCCTAGTGTGATGGATGTTTAGTAGAAGCAAAGGTAGAAGGAGATCTGGTTGCTTGCCTTGGGAATGATTTCTTCCAACAAAATCTGGGCAGCTTGTCCACTCACTCTGTATTCATCCCAGACACCATATGTCTTCTCTTTGGCCTTCCGAAGGATGTTGATGATGCTAGAACACTCCTTGTAATAGGCTGGTGTGAGGTTGTAGGCATCACTGTCTTTGACAAAGGTGGGAATGTTGTTGTGGGGATGAACAGCTTCATAATAGATGTTGTAAGTGCTTCTGAAGGCCACATGGGTCTGGAAAGCACAGTCCTGAGGCATCTCTGCCTGCAATGCTCCATAGTTGTGAAGCATGCAATGATGATGGGCAGTGCCCATGTTGAACCCAGCAGCACCATAGGACTCCTCCAGAGCATCCAGTCTCCACAGGCCAACCACTGGCTCCCTAGATGATTTGGAGGTGAAGGACACTCCAATGTCAACAAGGAGCTCTCCATGATGTTGGTCCAACATATGAGTCCAGTCCAGACAGGAGAGATTTTGTCTCAAGGCCACCTCTGGAGAAATGTATTCCCCTCCCTGACTATCTTTGGTCAACAGCTTGATTCCTTTGCCTTCCACCACAAAGAAAAAGGAGCCATACTTGGAACGATTGTCTTCTTCTGAAATGAGTTGCTTCATGATGTTCTGGATGTCTAGGAATGCCTGGTTGGAGAGTGGATATGTCCTTCGACTGCTTGAGGAGCCCTTGTGTTTGTATTTTCCTTCTTCCAGCATCCCAGACACATATGGAGTGCAGCCATTTGTAGCCTGCTCTCCAACAGCAGGAAGAAATATCTCCTCCCAGAAAGGGTCTAGTTCACCTTTGGGCATCATGTTCATGTGTCTTCCTGTAAGGGGGCTGCGATGGATCATCCTAAGAAAGAAGATGTAGACATTCAAGCCATGTCCAGTAGAGGAGGAGAGTTTTCCAATGATGGCATGAGGGATGGCATTGAGAGGAAATTTCTTGGATATCCATTCAGTATGACATCTCAAGGCACTCTGATCTGCCTCTGACTGGGGGATGAGAAGGTCCACATAGACATGATTGTGCTTGAGGATGCCAGGCTTTCCATCATAGATAGGCATCAGATATACCCCAACACTAGTCCTATATACCAGTCTTCTGGTGGTCCAGATGATGCTGTCGATGTTGACCAAGACATCAATGTCCTCAATGGGAATGTCTATCTTGTCCTGTTCCATGTCCACCTGAACATATTTCTCATTCTCCCCAGCAATGATTGGGAGATGGCCTCATACAAACATGTTGTGACCATGAGTACATCTCTGATTGATGTGAGGTGAGTCTTCTGCATAGTACAACATCTCTGTTGCACTCATGGTCATTATCTATATGATATGTAAGAGCATTGATCATACAAAGTAGTCACATTGCAATGGAACACATACCTGATCATCTGTTGATGTATCGTCATCATCATCCTGATGCACATCATTTCCTATCTCCATGACATGGTCCATGATGTGAATTGGTTGGACCAGATAGAACATTTGGAAGGATTCAGTGAGGAGATGGTAGCCATGATCTCACCACATGATCCAAGCAGGTGCTTGAACCATGTGATGGAATGGATGGGTCAAGGTAAGATATACCTCTGGCTGTAGAAGTATCTCCAAGGTGGGGCCATCATCATAGTCATCATAGCCTTGATTGTGTGGAATAAAGCATTGTCCATTGTAGGATTCAAGTAGCACAGGCCTTGATGTTCTACAAAACCGACCTGGTGTGCCTAATCACCAGTCTCTGACCTGCTTCTGTGTAGCCTGGGCTGCAATGGAGAGCTGATCCTGATTTCCAAGCTCATCTCCTGTCAGAGATCATTGTGTATGATGGACTGCAGTCTTGGGAGGCATGCCTACAGCCCTGCCAGGATGATCAGCTTGACAATCTTCACCAAGGAGTTGTCTTCAAATGATTTCAGAGTTGCATTCCCAGGTATCTTCGAAATCTGTAACAGCCATAGTCCATCTGAATGAGATTCTACTTCTGGTTCTGGTTTCCCTTCCTCTTCCTCTCCTTCCTCCTCCTGATGCTCCTCTTGTATGTCATCTCTCAAAGCAGCTTGAATGATAAATGAGCAACATTCCTTGCAAGAGTGGGACTCCAGAGTGAGAGCATAACAGTCAGTTGTCCTGCTCCACTTCACCACTAGACTGCATCTGGTGAATGATATCATCATCCAGCTCCACAAAGTCCTAGTGATATGGTAGATGGGCCATAAAGTGCATGTAGTCACAGAAGCTGGTCATAGTGTTGCCTCAGCTTGAAGCTGGCATTTTTTATCTCACCCATTTTATTGTCAATTGCTATTGTATCAAGGTCAATGTGTAGCCTTTAGTGGTAGTTATCACTCATTAAACATTTGTAGAGATTGCTCCACTCACTCTTGAGTTATGCCATTAAGCTGTTCTCTGGCTTGAACAAAGCCAACACTAATATAACTCAATTATATGCAATATTGTGACCTATTGGCTGAATCAAATTGCAAAATTCTTTTTGCAGGTGGTAGATATAAACATAGGCTATGATTCATCTACTGACACTTTATATTTTTATGAAGAAATGAATATGCTACATTCAAAAAGCTGAGAAAAAGCTGAGAAAAGCCAGAAGCTGAGCTGAGGCAACACTAGCTGGTCGGTCATGTAATACTGTTGAATGGCCCCAAGCATGTTCAGCTGGAGTATGTGACCACATGGAATGAAGTCTGGCACTGTAGGAGAGTCAAGGAGGATCCTCCATGTCTCTCTGATCCCTTTCTCCATGCATGTCTTGATGAGGGCACATGCAATAGGTCCACAGTCATAGCCATTCTGCCTCCAGTCTCTGTGTAGAACAAGGACAGTCTCTGGATCTCCTACCTCCCAATGATGAAGATCAGCCAGTATCCTCCAGTGCTCTGGCCCATGCCATGTGATCCAGTCTGAGTCATATGCTGGATTATTGTCACTGACCCTTCTTCCCATGATGTAGGCAGTGTGGTAAGTATAGTGACTCCCAAACTGTTACAATGTTTAACCCTAATAAGCACACTGCAAACACATGTGGGAATCTCACTTAGCATTGGTGAGACAAATAATAGTACACACTCCTGGCTATCTATTAGTGTCTGGATCATGGGATTTCACCCAGTGGCTGTGGAGATATTGCCAATTTAAAACAGGAACTGCATTGTAACAGTTTTGTCACTTTTATAAATACATAGGTAGGGTATTTGATATACATATATTAGTACTTTGTAAATACTCCTTTGGCCTTGAGCACTGCCTCAATCCTCCTAGGCATGCTTTCAATCAAATTCTGACACACCTCAGCTTGTATCTTGTCCCATTCCTCTTGAACCCTTTTCCACAACTCCTCTATCCCCTTAGGAGGTTTTCATACTCTACAAGCTTCCTTTTCAGGTAAAGCCAGATATGTTCTATGGGGTTAAGATCTGGAGACTGTGCAGGCCATACCATAGTCCTAAAATCCTGTTCTTCTAGTCACTCCTTGACCCTCCTGCAAGTATGCTTTGGGTCACTGTCTTGCCAAAAGATGATATCAGGAGGATTAAGACCATAAAACTCCAAGGAGGCCTGGAGCTCATCCTTCAAAATTTGAAGGTAAAGGTCACCATCCATCCTACCATCAATTTTGGTAGCATATCCAATGCAATCTCAAGTCATACAGCCCCATAACATCAAAGAACCTCCTCCAAACTTGAGGGTTCTTTCAACCAACCTATCACCAAGACCATCTCCTTCCTTTTTCCATGCCCATTTGTAACCATCTGACCCAAGGTGATTGATCTTAGTCTCATCAGACCATACTACCTGTTTCCAGTCCTCTAGAGTCTAATCTTTATGGGCATATGCAAAGTCCAACCAAGTCTTGTGATGCCTGGCAGAGAGTAGAGGTTGTTTGGACTTGACTACAGCCTTCATACCAACTTTTTTCAAGTGATGATGAACTGTATTGGGATGGAGAGACTAATTAGTGATGGTGGAAAGGGATTTGGTGACTTGGACTGCATTTTCTGCCTTGTTACTAGAGATAAGGCAAATGGCATGGCAGACATTGGCATCAGAAAGTTTTGATGGATGACCTCCAACAGACTTCTGAAGGTCAGAACACTCTTTGGAGTGAAGCCTAGAGACAGCAGCAGTGCTGACACCTGTGCTAGAGGCAATGGAGTAAATAGAATGGCCAGAATCAAGTTGAGCAAGGATGGTATTTTTCTAAGTGGCAGAAAGAGATCAAATAGTGATAGTGGTTGAAAGACAAGAAGCATGGTGATATATTTCAACTGAAACACCATGTCCTTATATATATCTTTGTTTGTAGAACCAAATAATACCCACAAACCTTTCATTTCATTGACATCCTATTATACATATATTACAAGAGTGACAAAACTGTTATAATGTAGTTCCTGTTTTAAATTGGCCATATCTCCACAGCCACAAGGTGGAATCACATGATCCAGACACCAATAGGTAGCCAGGAGTGTGTACTATTATTTGCCTCACCTATGCTAAGTGCGATTCCCACATGTGTTTGCAGTGTACTTCACACACTGCATTAGGGTTAAACATTGTAACAGTTTTGAGAGTCACTGTATAGTTGAATACCACAGCAAAGTAATGGGCAGACTGTGAGTCATGGACAATGAATGCAATTGGTTCCATGGGACAGGGTTCATCCATAGGCACATAGTGAGTATGCTGGTAAGTGTGGACCTCCTCAGGAGTGAGATGCAGATCAGGTCAAAGACGGAATATCATAGTGAACCGACATTGTGCATTTTCAATGTTGTCATGCCAGATGGAAGCAAGATAGAAATCACAGACAAGGCTGTCAAGCCACTCTCTATTGCCTAGGGTGTTGAGCACAGTGTATACACTGTGCCATAGGAGAGCAGAGGACAAAACCATTGCTGTCAAAAGATGTAGATGTGACCTGAGTGTAAATGCAGAATCATAGAGGACATCCTACCACCAATTTGATGTCTCATTATTTCTGGAGGTGGGGGTGGGGGTAGATCTGAATCTGAACCTATTGTATCTTCCCATGGAGTATTTGTTATGATTCCATCATTCTTCATTGAACTTTTCACTTAACGAACCACTTCGCTATGCTCAGCCCTCGAAGGCGAGCACCAACCTGTATTTCGTATCACGTGACGTTCCCCTTTTGGTACGCTCCTATGTCAGTATAAATTTCATTCAGTCACGTGACCTGACACACGTGACCACTCCAGCACTTGCCGATTGGCCGATTACTTATCTTCCGCTCTTCTTTTGCCATTGGCCCAGCCTTCTCCTTATCTTCCTTTTCCCATTGACTCATAGTGATCACGAAAAGATACGCGATCCTCGCATCGTACGATTCCCTCTTCTTTTTTCTCATTGGACGATACAATACGCACAGCATGGTCCGTGCACGATACTTAGACCTATATAAACCCATGTACATAGTTGACTGGTTCCCCAGTCTTATCTACTTGATTCTACTTCCCAGGGTAGGATTTAAGGATAACTCCTCGCCTCACTGGGATTCTATCATCTTCAACATTCCACCCCTCCACGACTTTCATCAATCACTTCTCGCCACCTTCATCGCCAGGCAACCCCTAGAAGCCGGCGCGCTTTCTCTCCTATCTTCTTTGGGTTTACTGAGTGTTACTTCGTATCAGTATTGGATGTAGTTGGTTCTTCTTCTATTGATGGTAGATCTTGAGAATGTCCACTATTGACTTTCTGGGGGTTCTCAACAAGTGGTTGCCCTTGTATGAGTCTATCCTCTGAGGTCTTTCCTCTTATCTGTTTGTCGCTTGAGATCTGGTCAGCCATATGATTTCACTCTTGTAAACATAAAGTCATATGTTGTGTTGAAACTGAAGAATGTTCTCTTGGTGGTTCATCTTGTTGTACAGCCTGGTGGATGATGGACTGCTTTGGAGCACGTCTGCACTTGGGAGGACGTCCTCTACCATGTTTCCTTTCTAGACATGCATTAAATTAAATGTGGTTATTCTTTCCATACAGAAAGGATAGTGTCATACCTTCTGTGGTAGTCACTGGAGGTCTTTCTTGTATCAATGCTTGCCCTGGAAGATTATTGTTAATTTCATCAGATCTCTCCTGTATTCTTCTTTTCTTTGGAGGTCTTCCTCTTGGTCTCTTAGGATTTGATTGCATTAAAACATCTAAGTTTGCAAATGGAAAGGGAAGTGAAATCATTTTCAATTGACAAACAAAGACCAACCTGAGGGGTCATCATCTTCTGTGTGTTTCTGCTTCTGAGGGTTGTTGTGAACAGCTGATTCAAAGCATATGAATTACTATCTTTGAATGAATGAATTGTCAGACACCCAATTACCTTTGCAAGGATCACCACTGTTATCATTTCCAACTGACAGATCCTTAGAATAATGATCTAGTATGTTATTAAAGTCCCTTTCCACTGATGAGGGTGATAGAGATGGGGGTGGATTGGATTCCTGTGTGAACTGGTCTAGGATCTCATTGAATGATGTTGCTAGTACTTTGGATGACTGAGATCACAAATCAACAGTGGATTGGTGACCTGCAGATGGCCTTGAATTGTGTGATATGTTGTCATTGTTGGATTTCTGTGTAAGCTTGTCTAGGATCTCATCAAAGGATGCTGCCAGTCCTGCAGATGATAGGGATCTTAAATTGGTAGAAGATTGGTGGGATGTAGATGGTCTTGAACTGAAGTGATCAAGCCACTCATCAAATGACTGTGGATTAGATGGCAGGATGATGCTGGAAGATGATATGACACATGAATGATGCTCCCTTGTGATTGAAGATATGTTTAGTTTTGGTAGTTCAGATAGGATCCTGTCGATTGAATGTCTGTCCTGTGATATTGGGTCAGCCATTGGAACAATGACTGCAGAAAAATCAGTTTTCTATGAAATGAGAAGGTGATGATGACATGCTTATCCAATTTGGAATATGTAGATGGGGTCTGTAAACGGATGGAATGAAAGGAAATGAAACTCAGTACCCAGATACAATGTTCCTTATATGAAAAGTATCTTACAGATACATCTGATGGGTGTAGTAATGATCATTCAGTTAGCTGTTATACATATGGTTAGCTCAGGATGAGCATTGATGAATATATATAGCAATATTTGATGTTGATGATCATCTGATGGAGTCATGTTACTTGTGATTAGCTCAGGATGTCTCTGGATGGTATAGATATATATAACAACTTAGAAAGCCCAAGACATCCCCTTTGAAATCAGTTCTATATTCAGCTCTACATTGTAATGATGCCAGCAGAAGACAATCCAGTTCCAATCATGACCATGTTTATCAAATTCCCAACGAGTGAGAAATACATTGGTATGACATATCTGTATCTGAAATTGGTTTGAAGATGCATGTATGCTGTTACGGATTTTGAAGATACCTGGGAACGCGACATCGAAATCATCTGGAGACAACTCTTTGGTGAAGACAATACAGACATGGATATGTTTTTCTTTCCTACTCATTCTTATGATCGCTACTGGTTTGACCTTTCTTCCACGGCGTATAGAGACCTCACTTGGGAGATCATCGACAGTGGTCAATATGACCCTCTGTACCATGACTTCTAGGTATACTTTCAGACTTCGCACAGGAATACCGCCATTTCCCACGTTTATGGATGCCCCCGGACTTCTGACTCATTCTTACCAGGAAGTCCCATTTTATCTCTTTCCTCTTATACTTAGCAGCTCTCTGCTTCTCCTCTTGGACATGGAACTCTGATTCCTTTCTTGAACACAGGACTCTGCATTTCCTTTTATGCGTACGTTTCCTTTTACGCATCGTTCGTTGATTCCCTTTTATGATACATGCGACGCGATACATCTTGTTGATTTCCTTTCTCATTTATTTTCCTCTATTTGGACCTCATAGTATAAATACCCGCTGATGTACTAGAATAGCTCTTCAGCTAATTCTACGCACTTCTGCCTGCAAAGTCTTCACTCCTGATGAAGGTTGCTTGACTTACCTCCTGCACTAAGCCCTTCTAGTCTTCCGTCTCTTGTTACTCATTGGGGCTTCTCTCTTACAAGTGATAGCCATATACTCTGCTCCTAGTTGTTGCTGACACTACAAGTACGAAAGGACCTTGTGTTACAAACACTATTTTCCTGCCCTCAGACATCCACTCTTTTTCAGACTTGAAGTCCAACTATGTTGTTCCTTTCTCTAGCACACTCTTCGATCCAGAACAATCACTGTTCTAGGACAAGGTACGCACCTCATGTCAAGGCTGTCCAAAGGACTGGATCCTATTGGCTGCCACATCTATGCTTCTTATTTTAATCTCCGGCATGATCTGAGATCTGCCACACCTCATGTTACCATTTCATTCCTGCTTTATGCTTCCCTTCCATTCTGCCACACGCCTCACGCTTGACGCATGTATCAAAGGCTGTGGTATTCTCTCATATTCCATGACGTTCCAGCCAATGGCAGAACTCCCTCTTATCTCTTTATCTACGCAGTACTGGTTACATAATCGTAGGTTGTACAGTATATAAACCAACGAATATAGACCAAGGAACTCTAACAAAGTTCACTTGGAGTTTATGCTTCATTCTGAGTGATCATTCCTACAACCTCATCTCTTACACTTTAACAAGCTCAGCTTTTGAGGCTTGTTTCACCTTGAGTGAAGTCTTTGTTCCACACCCGCGTAACAAAAGAATTAGCTCGTCCCTTGATCCCTGCTACTACGCACGGGATCCGCCCAACTTCACGCCATGTATCATTCTCCTGCCTCAGAGGACTCCTCTGACAATGAACGACCGCCCACTGCTTCTCCCTATGCAAACCCTTATCAGTCTGCCCGTCCTTCTGGAACCTCTTCTCCACGTTCTCCTACTCAACCCAGACGATGAGTAGCTGGCTCCTCTCAAATTGAGGACCCCTCTTGAACGTTACTCCCTCCTTCACGCCCATCCCTTCTCCCCTAGGCTCTACTCCCGCACTCTCTCCCCTCCAGTTCAAATCAACTCTCCCGTCTTCCCAGCACACCCTGACTACCCGCTCTCCTTCCCCTGCCCCCAGCACTAGCAGCATGTTGAACCCCACCCAAGAAGAATTAAAGGCAGCTTGCCCAGAACCCTTCTCCAGCAAGAGTGAAGACGCCTCCCGTTGGCTGTTGGCGATGAAAGCTTACTTTGCCATTAATGACACCAAGTACAACAATAAGAAGATCATGATTACCCTCCTGAATCGGATGAACCACGGGAGAGGGGCAACCTTCTCCGAAGCATGGCTCAACAAGATTATGAACGCTCCTGTTGCCTCCTGGGCTGATACCCTCCTCAAAGTCAAGAAGGACTTCCACACCATCTTTATACCCCCTGGCCTCAAAGACACCGCGCGAATGACCATCCACAACATCCATATGGAAGGGAAACCTTTCAATGGCGACTTCGACTCTTTCCACAGCACCTTCCAACTCGAAGCCTCTAGGAGCGACATCACCGACCAATCTGTACTCAAGGATCTTCTTAAATGCGCTGTTTCGCGCCAGATTGCCACCATGATGACAGCCTTGGAGAAGGAACCCGCGACTGCAAATGACTGGCTGGAGAAAGCATCAGCAAAACCAGGTTTTTGTCATAGTACTCATAGTACTCATAGTGAAATCATAGTGCTCATAGTGTTCATAGTAGGATCATAGTGTTCATAGTTGTCATAGTGTCATAGTGTCATAGTGTTCAA
>JBBPMU010000852.1:0-13056 GCA_038090475.1 Wakefieldia striispora | reverse complement strand
TTGAATGATTTTTTTTAGATCCATTATTGTCCACTGATGGTTTCGTACCCTATGTCGGACAAAACATTAACTGCGTACAGTAAAGGGGACGTTTGTGTTCCCACCGCTTCCTCAGTCTCGTGAATGCCCCAGAGTCAGGCCTGTAAAGGCCCCCTTGGCCCTGCCGAACTTGAATGGTTGATGGTTGCGCGCTCTAACGACAGGTTAACCTGGTGAGGTCCGCGCCTCGATCGATCTCATTCATTAAGTCGGGAATTGGCTCACAACCTGAGATTGTCGCAACGGTGGACAATTACAACGCGATGGTTGCACGATACCCCTCGATACCTGTTGGAGAATCCATTCAGGAAAGTGTGAGGAGGAGCAATGGGGCAATGGAATCCAACGACCCGACATTCGCGTTCGTCGGACAGTATGCATACACGCTTGGGGTTTGGTGATTTGGTTCCATTCGGAGCAGTGCAGTGAGTTTTCGCTCCCTTGGTCACGACAGCCTGTCATAGAGGCATGTCCATCCTCGCGCTCGTCTTCATCCTCACACTCGACTATTTGTTGACGATCTCAAAGTCTCTTGACGCAGATGTCGTGCGGTATGCCAGTCTCGTCTGCCGAAACATGCTCCCATGTGCCCGGGTTACCGGAGAAGGCAGTGTGGTTGATTCAGCGCTAGACTGGACTGTTGGTGAGAAGCCCTGGATGCAAGAGGATGTTTTTTCTCAAGTAGCGATCGCGCATGCAGAAATGCATACCCGAGCTAGACGTGATCATCTCTCAGTCGGTTAGTCCTACATCAGCAATTCCTTTCCGCTTGTTTGCAAAGTATCTCACATACTGCCAGAGAGACAACAGATTGGATGAAAAGATGGGTCCAGCAGCTGACGCGTATAAAATGACATCTCGAGAATCTCAGGAATAGGTTGATGTCTTCACGCATACTACAATTGCCAATTGTATCAACGCACAAGCCTCGAATGGGACTGACACTGTAAACTTGATGACACTCCTCTTTGGAAAGGAAGCAATCTGTTCACGGACGAAGAGTTCGCGTCGTTCCGGTATTGTTAGGATCTCGAGGGGTTCTACGGATGTGGGTAGGTGTTCTCTGTCTCCCCGCATGGTCTCCTTATCCGATTCCCAAGATACGGCACGAGCTCGGTCGACATTCAGGGCGTTGGATACATCAATGAGTTTATTCGCCTGCCCGATCGGCCAACCCGCTCAAGACGAGATGCGAACCAACCACACGCTCGATGATTCTCCTGTCACTTTCCCACTCAATCGTACCCTGTACGCTAACTTTATGCATGGTCGTGTGATGATCTATAGTGCAATGGGGCTTCTTGACGAGACCAGCGAAGACTACCTCGACTGTATCGTCTCTGGGTATTGGTGGATGACGCAGGTGAGGGTTATGTGCAGGCTAGTCAGCATTTTGCATGCGAAAACGGAACCAGGGCCTAGGGAAATGTGTTCCGGATGATCGAGAGGTATGAGGGACGCTGGGCCCGGGTCTTGAATCAAGTTGATCAAGCTAGCGATACCCACCAAAATTCTAGTTGATATACGTGCGTATCCGCGTATATCCGTTCGATCAGAGGCCCCGCTATATTTGTACATAATATCTACATCGACAACGGTTAGTGCTAGTATTTTACACTTGAATTTCACCAAAGATGACAGCGTCCACCCATTCTCCGGCTTGGAGTTGCTTTGGGCCCCCTTCCTTCAGGACCGGCAGTTGCACGAGTGCATTGGCCCCACTGAGGCTTGCCACCCGGCTCGACCGCTGACCTCCTGTACTGTGCGCTTTGAGGCCATCTGACGTGGCTTTCACGACGACCCGATGGAATTCTACACGAGGATCCAGGGGCATGGCGTTTTGAATCTATGTATGATATGTCAACGACCAATGCGACCGAGCACGTACCAAGAGACGTCGCGACTCACCTGGACTTTGATACGGGGGAGCTGACACTTCTCCATCGGCCAGCCGCCCAACCTCCTCAACGCAGGCAACACGAAAATATAGAACGTCACGAGCGCCGAGGCCGGGTTTCCGGGCAGCGCAAACAGGAACTTGCGTCCGCCATCGACTTGGTCTGGCACGGGCACGCTCGCAAACGTTGTCGGCTTCCCTGGCTTCATGGACACACGACCAAAGTGAATCGCGCCCTCGAACCGTCGCTCGATGACGGGCTTGATGAGGTCGCTGGAACCCATCGAGGTGCCACCCGTTGCGAGAAGCAAATCCGCTTCTTCGAGCCCTTTTGCGATGGCCTGGACGTGCGCATCGACGCTGTTGAGGTAAGCGCTTCAGTCACGAGTCTCGTTTCGGCTGAAAATTAAGTTCTCACTCGTCTGGTACTATCCCCAGGTCGACGACTGCATATCCCATCCCTTCGAGTATCGCTTGTAAGGAGGGACGGTTAGTGTCGTAAATCCCTCCCCAACCATCGTTGGCAAGTGGGTTTGGCGACTGCAGGTCCAGAATTTCGTTTCCGGTGCTCAAAAGGGCTACGACAGGCTTGCGTCGGACCTTGACCTGTTGCCTCGTCAATCAGCGAGGAAGACACGGACAGACACCGCTCGACGGACCTCTTTTCGTCCAACAAACGTCAGTGTACCAATTTCACCCCCCAAACTCGTGATCACATCGTCTTTCTTCAATACCAAATCTCCACTGCGTACGTCCGAACCAGGGAATCTCACGTTCTCTCCTTTGGGCACTTGCACGAGCGTCTTCACTTCGCTCTCTTCTGGACCTTCATCGTTGTCCTGTTTAACGGTGGATGCGAGTTCCGTATCTTCTACCATGATAACTGCATCCGTCCCAGCAGGGAGCGGACCACCTGTGTTGACACGGAAGATAGAACCTTGCGGGACTTCTTTGTTTGGTGTGTGCGTTTTCCAGGTCAGTACATTATAAACACCGGGAGGATCAGAAGCTGTTAGATCAGAGAGTCAAGCAGACGACGCGGAGCTTAGTTGCAAGCACTTCTTACATCGGAGTGCGTATCCATCAACGTTGGTGGTATGCGAAGATGGAACGTTCTGTGAGGCGTGTACGTCTTCGGCAAGTACGTGTCCCGCGAGAACTGGGGTGACCTATGGGACGAGCTGGTCAGTAAGATGTGTTTCGTAGAGAAGATCACGGACCGGGAGCTCGAGCAACCCTAAAGGTTGAATTTCAGTGAGGACGAGCTGCAGCGCAGCGTCCAGACTGATCTGTGGGTAAGGCGATACGCGATGACGACCCGGAGCTATGAAAATGTACGTGATCCCTATTCATTCGCAGAAATAGATCACTTACCACGTGCAGATGGGTCATGCGAGAGTAGCGTCCTGGGTTGGGGAGCTTTGTGTCCCTCGTGGTGGTGTTGATGGTCGTGGTGAAGGTGATGGTCGTGGTCAGCATGAGGCGCAGTACGCGTGGGCGTTTGGGGCACCGAGGTGTGGCCCGTTCCGAGTGTGGTATGTACGCGCTTACCGCTCCCTCCCCTGACTAGGTCGACCGCATGGGCGGCAACACGGTTAGAGAGAAGCGCCTCCATGGTCTCCCTCACGGCCCTAACACTGCCAGGGAGGGTTACGACGAGAGTGTTCTTGACCGTTCCTGCAACCGGCCTGGACAAAGCGGCGAAGGGGGTGTGCTTCATCGACGCAGAAAGCAAGAGATGTACAAGCCCCGGCGCGTGACGCTCAATCAGGGGTGTTATCGCCTAACGAAATCGTTACTCATCTCCAGGCGGATCAGAGAGAGGACGACGACTTACCTCAGGCGTTCTATCTCTAACGCCGAATCCGGTGCCACCCGTGGTGATGATCCAGTCTACTGCACCGCGATCGCAGTGATCCCGGACGGTCTGGCAGATCTGCGCTTCCTCGTCCGGTAGAATGAGGGAGTGGATTTCCTGGTAGCCGTGATTCTGGAGGATTTTGCGTATTTCAGGACCAGACAGGTCTTGGCTCTTGCCTGCAGACGCGCTATCACTGACTGGACGTCAATCAGCTCTCTGGCGAAGGGTTTTCGAGGTGAGCATACCTGTGATGACCAGTACCTTGACGCTGTTGGCTGAAGTCATGGCGGCAAGGAGATCGTGCTGGCGAGAAGGTGACCGAGATGACTGTCCACTTACACAGAGGCCTGCCGTGATGACCTCCTACTATCGTTTATAATCATTCACTGGGTACTCCGCTCCCTGTCACTCACTGTCAATAACTGTCAAAATCACAGGCCACGAGCCAGCCTTGATGATATGTATCGACTCTGGGATAGAGTGGAAATTTGGTCACGCTCAGGGATTGAACTAACTGCAAACGTCAGTGAAACAACGGCCAGCGGCTTCTGCAAATAACAGAAGAAGCCAAAGTATATGTATATTGGCTGAAAGGACCACACCCGAGAGCACACAGGCGACATGACGTTAACGACTCTAATCATGGCAGACACGTTGGAAAGTTCCCAGTCGGTCGACATACAAGCGGCTCATAACTTTATGACTGTCATAAAAGATTCAGAGCCAAAGCCTGGCATTAGGAGGGGAAGTCGGATATCCATCAGTGGTTGGGTGCTTTTGGCGGTGGGAGTGAAGTTCGAGTGGTGAAATCAAGATGATTGTGTTTTGGTGATCACATCACGTGCAGCATCAAGTGAGTGACACGCCATCTTCGACGCGGACCACCTCCAAGAACAATGTTGTTTGATGTATCCGTGAGTGCTTCAATACGACATCCTCTGCGGTGTAAAATGAACCATGATTTCAGCGCAAACTTTTCTCTCGATCCGACCGCGTCAAGGGCACCGACTTTCACCCTACCGAGCCTTGGCTACTCACTGGCCTCTACAATGGCTCAGTAAACATCTACAACCACGAGACAGGCGCATTGGTGAAGACTTTCGAGGTGTCCAACGTACCCGTTCGCTGTGTCAAGTTCATCCCGCGCAAAAATTGGTTTGTCGCTGGTTCGGACGACTTTCAGCTCCGCGTCTTCAACTACAACACGCACGAGAAAGTCATCTCGTTCGAGGCTCATCCGGACTATATTCGATGCCTTGCAGTACATCCGACGGCAGGCATCGTCTTGACAGGCAGTGACGATATGACCATCAAGGCCTGGGATTGGGATAAGCAGTGGAAGTGCATCCAGGTCTGTCCTTTCCTTTCCACATGAACAATTTCGTGTGTGGCGTCTCATACTTTTCTTCTTGGTTGGATAGGTATACGAGGGCCACACGCACTACATCATGAACATCACGTTTAACCCCAAAGACGCCAACACGTTTGCATCTGCCTGTCTCGATCGCACAGTTAAGATGTGGTCCCTCGGTTCTGGGACCGCTAACTTCACGATGGACGCTCACGACAAAGGGGTCAACTATGTCGATTTCTACCCTGGACCTGATAAGCCGTATCTCGTGACGACGGGCGACGACAAAACAATCAAGGTATGGGACTACCTGAGCAAGAGCTGCGTCCAAACAATGGAAGGTCATACCAACAACCCCTCTTTCGCGGTGTTCCATCCCAATTTGCCAATTATCATCAGCGGGAGCGAAGACGGGACAGTCAAGATCTGGAACAGTAATACGTATCGATTAGAAAACACGCTAAGCTATGCGTTGGAGCGGGCGTGGTGTGTGGGGTTGCGAAGAGATGCGAACGAGGTTGCTGTCGGATTCGACGAGGGTATCGTCGTCATCAAGGTGCGTGCATGTATGCACATAAATATTGCAGGTGTCCACCTGAACCGTATTTGTTTAGCTCGGTCGGGATGAGCCGTCGTTCAGTATGGATCCGACCGGAAAACTCATTTATACGCGCAACCAAATCGTTCTCTCCGGTAACTTACAAAGTCTTTCAGACGACACAACCGCGGAAGGAAACCGTATCCCTCTCTCGATCAAAGAACTCGGCACGACAGAGATTTTTGCGACGAATCTGATCCATTCCCCAAACGGGCGATTCGTGACGGTCGTTGGAGACGGCGAGTACATCATATACACGGCGCTTGCGTGGAGGAACAAGTCGTTTGGAAATGGTCTGTCGTTTGCTTGGGCGGGCGATTCAAATACGTATGCGGTACTGGAGAGCAGGTTGAAGCTGAGGGTGTACAAGAACTTCAAAGAGAGAGGTGGCGCAGGGATGAAAGGCTCGGGTAGCTGGTCGATCGACGGGTTACATGGTGGCCCGTTACTAGGTGCGCGAGGCAAAGGGTTCGCCGTTTTTTGGGATTGGGAGAGTGGGGAGATTGTCAGACGGATAGACGTTGACGCCAAAAATGTGAGCTTTTCTTCCTTTCCTTTCCATTTGGAGCGGCCTTTACCAATGGTGTTCGAAGATCTATTGGTCAGGGACAGGATCCCTGGTAGCAATTGCTTCTGAAGAATCGTTTTACATTCTGCGCTTTGACCGAGATGCCTATCAGGCAAAACTCGAGGAGGGCGTTGAGGTCACGGACGAGGGTGTTGAAGAGGCTTTCGACGTTGTCTCTGAGGTCTCGGACAGGTGAGTATGATTTCTTATGGTCGTGCGGGTAGCTCACCTGACACCACTTATAGTGTCATGACGGCGAAATGGGTTGGGGACTGCTTCATCTATACCACGGCAGGCAACCGAGTCAACTATTTCGTTGGCAACGAGTCTTATACCATTAGCCCGTCGGACATGTGTGTTGCATTGGTTTATATTCTTTTCTTACTCACTAACCGTGCGGTTGCAGTCCCTTGTACATCCTCGGTTACATCCCGGCGCACAACCGAGTGTATCTCTCGGACAAGGATATGAATATCTATAGCTATGCGTTGTCCTTGAGTGTGGTTGAGTACCAAACGGCGGTCCTCCGAGGTGACATGGACGCTGCTGCCGAGCTCTTGCCTACGTTACCTAAGGAACAGCTCAACAAGGTTGCGCGGTTTCTCGAAGGTCGAGGTCAGTTTGTCATCCCGTATCGTGGAACGTCCATCTTTTATGTGACATGACATTACAGATCTCAAGGAGCTCGCAATGCAAGTCACCAACGACCCAGACCACAAGTTCGATCTGTCGTTGCAGCTGGACGACCTCGATGCTGCCGTCGAAATTGCGCGTTCGGTACCCGAGAACGAGGCGGAGACCAAATGGAAAGCGCTGGGTGACCGTGCATTAGCGGTATGGCGATTCGATCTCGCACGGGAAGCGTTTGAGCGAGCGAACGATCTGAGTGCACTGATGCTCCTATTACTTTCGACGGGCGAGAGAGAGGGACTAGAACGGCTTGCCGCAACCGCTGGTGAGCCTTTCGAGGTGATTTCTCGTCGGTTCTTGTTGACGGGTGTTCTCCCCTTGTCTGGGGATGCTGCAGAACAAAAAGGAGCCAATAATTTGGCATTTGCGACGCTCTTCCAGTTGGGAAACACGGAGGCATGTGTGGACCTGCTCGTGAAAACGAACCGAGCGCCAGAAGCGGCGTTGTTCGCTCGAACGTATGCACCCAGGTAAGGAAGACAAATTGAACTGGGTTCTGAGACGATCTATCTTCATTCATTCTCTTCTTCCAGTTTGGCGCCGCAGGCAGTGGATGTGTGGCGAGGGGAGCTACGGGGTAAAAACAAATCCAAGATTGCTGCAGCTATTGCACATCCGACCGAGAATGCGGACTTGTTCGAGGAAGGGTGGGAAGAGGCGCTGGGCCGCGAGGAAGAGCTACGATCGGCGGTGTCAAGTTGAATGTCTGGTGGAATGATCGTTACTACTTAGTTGGATTGTGAGTCAACAAACGCTGATTGTTGTTGAAATAGTACTAGTGGAGTCTCAAATTCCGACTGGTTGCACTAGCCTGAGCGGTCTACCGTCGGAGTACTTCAGATCTGCACGAAGGTACCGCTACGATCTTTGCTTTTGTAGACATGCCCCTGGTGAAGATATGTGATTGTAATGACCATCAATTGGTAACAACAACATTATAATCACATCTTTGACTAAGTCTGAAGTTTACTGTTATGGATTTTGAAGATACTTAAGAACATGACTCTGAAATCATTTGGAGACAGCTTCTTGGAGACAATGATATGGACATGGATATGTTTTTCCTTCCTACTCATCATTATGATTGCTCTTGGTTTGATCTTTCTTCCATGGTGTATAGAGACCTCACTTGGGAAATCATTGACTCTGGTCAATACAACCTGGTGATACACGACTTCTGATCTTTGCATGGGAACACTGCTGTTTCCCATGTTTACAGATGCCCCCAGTTTTCTGACTCATTTCTACACTGGGAAGTCCTATTTTTATCTCTTCCTTTTATATTGCACAGAACTCCACTTCTCCTTTTGGACATGGGACTTGAAACAAGCCTCAAAAGCTGAGCTTGTTAAAGTTGTAAGATGTGAGGCGAAGGGGAATGTCACTCAGAATGAAGCTGAAACTCCAAGTGAACTTTGTTAGAGTTCCTTGGTTCTGTATTCATGGTTTATATACTACAGGCCAGCTGTATGTACGTGTTTGTATGAGGATAAGAGAGTGTTCTGCCATTGGCTAGAACGTCATGGAATATAGAAGAGTACCACAGCCGTTATCAACATACGTCAAGCATGAGGTGTGTGGCAGAATGGAAGAGAAGCATAAAGCGGTAATTAAAAGTACATGAGGTGTGGCAGATCTTGAGATCGTGCCGGAGATTAAAATAAGAAGCATAAATGTGGCAGCCAATAGGATCCAGTCCTTTGGACAGCCTTTACATGAGGTGCGTACCTTGTCCTAGAACAGTAATTGTTCTGGATCGAAGAGTGCGCTAGAGAATGGGACAACATAGTTGGACTTCAAGTCCGAAAAAGAGTGGATGTCTGAGGGTAGGAAAATAGCGTTTGTAACAGGACTCCAATGCCTTTCTTGGACATGGGACTCCACATTTCCTTATATGCATACGTTTCCTTTTACACATCATTCATTGATTCCCTTTTATGATACATGTGATGCAACGTGTCTTGTTGACTTCCTTTTATGCATAGTCCCTTTATGGTAACCTCTATAGTATATAAAGGGTCGACTTGTAGTAGTTAGCTCCTCAGCTAATTCTACACATTTCTGCCTGCAAAGTCTTCGCTCCTGAAGAAGTAAAGCAATTGGACCAGGCGATCGCTTTAATCTCTAATCACCTAAGTGACTAGGTCTTTCACACAGCAGGGTGAAAGGGCAGAGGTTATGGACACTAGGAGAGAGATAACTCACTAGTGTTGATTGAGGTAGATCAAAGCCTGGTAAAGCGGAGTGGTCCTTTTGTGAGGTGCAAAGTATGGAGTGGAGCAAATGAAGTTCACTGTCTGGTTAGAGAGCTCTGAGAGACTCTCTCTCTTATATACTGTACAGGAAGTACATATATAGTAAACGGTCTTATCTATCTAGAAAGGCTGTGGGTGTCCTATTGGATGATATTCAAAGATAACAAGAATAGAGAGATAAGTTATCTCTATATGAAATACTGTTATCTGCCAATGGATAAGCAATCTGCTATCATATGAAATAAGAAGACATGATAGTGGACAAGGGTGTTTGTCAGAATGTTCTAGGGTTGTACCCTTCATATCTAATTGATATGAGTCTAGAACATCGGAATCAATCTAAGGATTGTTCTATCTGAGAAACGGTAGATCAGATCAAAGATCGATCTAAGATCAGGGTATCTGGAGATGAAGATCTGAAGATGAAATACCACTGATCTTGACAAGAAGGTTGCTCAACTTGCTCCTGTGCTAAGCCCTTCCAGTTCTCACTTCTCTTTACACTGACATTGGGACTTCTCCCTTATGGGCGACAGTCTATACTCTGCTTCAGGACACCACTGGTCTCCTCAAGTACGAAGGTCCACAAGTGAAGTCTTTGTTCCGCATGCATGTACAGTAACATTTACTTGATGTACATACCTGCCAGTGTGAATCACCTTGCTTGCTTGGTCATATATCTGCTGGTCACTTTGTCTTACTGCAGATGGTAACCTGTGCTGTAAATGGAGATTAGATGTGGTCACTGGGTGAGTTCAGACATCACATCAGCAAATCTCACATTTACTTTATGGTACTTTGCAGCCACTTTACATGCACACTTTTGCAGCTATGCACACAAAGTAAATCCATGCTTTCAAAGTAGATCCTCTGTGTCTACTCAAATCCAGTTGTGTGCTGGATGGTGTTATGGTTTTCCCTCCATCCCTGACCTGGGACAACAATGAAGAAACACTTGTATGGGATGAACTGTTGGAAATGGCTTATATGGGCATAGAGGCCAGTTTTGAGGCTACATCTTTTTCTCCTCTCTCTTTCTTTGATTGGCATTGGCATGACTTATTGTCTACTGCCACTAGAGTCACTGGATATGGGGACTTTCTCATACATCAGTGCCACAACCTCCCTTCTTATATCTAATGGGAACCACTGATTCTCATGTTACATATATGGATTAATTGGAACTTCTTCTCTTCCATTCCTGGCAGTCCCCTTTTATCTTTTCATTTCCCAATTTACTCTTCATTTCCCCTTTTGATCACACAGATTCCTTTATCCCTCTTCAGACTTCTTGATTGGGAACCTTCATTTTTCCTTTTACATGCTATGTGTCTTTGTTGATTCTCTTTTATGCACTACTTGACTCATACTTTCCATTTATGGGTCCCTTCCCTATTTAGGATCCCCAGTAGTATATAAAGGCACTCTCTGTGTATTTAGCTCTTTAGCTAATTCTATGCACTTCTGTGCTAAGACTTTGCTCCTGAACTTGGACTCTCACCTCATTGATGAGGAATCACCTCTTTCAGCCTTTGACTCAATCAGCCAAGCCTTCACTCTAACAAGTCTTAGGCATTCTCTGCTCCATGATCTTGTGACTTCACCAAGTATGATCAAGGGTTATAGTTGAGTAACATCTTAGTTCTACACATACATAACAAAAGAATTAGCTCTACCCTTTGTCCCTGCCACTGCCACACAGGATGTGACTATCCACAATGAGATGCATACAGGCTCCACCTGAGTCTTCAGATGAAGAAGAAGTAGCTGCCTCCCCCTATGCCAACCTCTATCAATCTGCTCTCCCCTCTTGAGTCCCCACCCCCCATTCTTCCCCACAGATTCCTAGATGAAGAGTAGCCAGATCCTCCCAAGTTCCTTCTCCCAATCCTAGATGACCACCCCTCCCATCCACTTTCCCATCCACTGCCCCCACCCCTATCCCAACCCCTCTCCTTTCACCTCTTCCTCTAGGAACCCCATACCTGTCTTTGCAAGGAACTCTTCCCACTACTTCACCTCTTCCATCTCCCATCTCACAGACTCCCTTGACACCTCACAGCCCTACTATGTCTTCCAACAATGAAATTAAGGCAGCCTACCCAGATCCCCTCTCAGACAAGGTTGAAGATGTGTCTAGATGGCTTATGGCCATGAAGGTGTATTTCGCAATAAACACCACTCAATATAACAATTAGAAGATTGTCATTACACTCCTCAACAGAATGAACATCTGACATAGTGCCATCTTTTTGGAAGGGTGGCTGAACAAGATTATCACCACCCTGTCTACTGACTGGGGTCAAACTCTCAAGGAAGTCAAGGATGACTTCAGGGCCATCTTCATCCCTCCCAGGCTGAAAGACACCACTAGGATGACCCTCCACTCCATACAAATGGAAGGGAAACCCTTCTATGGAGACTTTGATGCTTTCTGAGGTGCTTTCATGCTAGAAGTATCCCAGAGTGACATTACAGATCAGGCCATCTTGAAGGACCTACTCAAGAAGGCCATAATGAAGCAACTTGCTACTATGATGATGGTAGTTGAGAAGGAACCTGCTACCACCCATGATTGCCTAGAAAAAGCCTCTCAATTCTACCACAACTGTTGAGAGTGAAGATCTTAACAAGATCTTTATCTAGATCTATGACATTTCTATCTTCAGACTTCATCATATTCATATGTTATTGATCCAGATCATTCTAGACTCAGATCTAGATTGATACTAGTTCTAGAGTGGTTCTAGAACTGAGGTGAGTCACTATCATATTATTCATTTCAGATGATAGTGAGATAAGAGTCCTTTATGCTATTGGATGATAAGGATATGTATTACACATATGTATGATATGATACAACCATATCTTTAGTCATTTCTCATGACTCTTCCTTATCTCTTATTGTTCTTATCCTTCCATTCTTATTGGTAGATAAGAACCTTACATATGTATATAAGAGGGGACACATACGACAATTCCCCTCAACCAGTCAATTGACTTTCCTCATCCTCGACTACTCCATTGTCTTCACCTCACCCTTAGTTCCTTGATCATTAGAACCATGAGTGATTCTCCTCACAGTTTGTCCATAACCTCTGCCTCAACTTAGCCCAGGACTTCCACCCACTGTATAGACAGTCGAACCTTGTTCCCTCAGACAAGAGACTAGAGATTTGGGTAGCTCCATCTCTTTAGGTTATGAGCCCTGGTTGATCACCAGCCTTGACATCTTTTTAACTCACATGTTATCTCCCTTTGTCATGCCCTTGATCATGCCAATCTTGGAACCTTTTGAGGTTTACTGGTTCACTCGCCTACTGTCACTCATCTTACAAGTGATGATGGTACTTGCAGCCCATGAGGTCACTCAGATGTTCGCAAACATCTTTGTTTTATCTTTCGCAGATGGTTACCTCCTTTACCATCTTATGCATGCAGAGCCTTTCGGTCATTTTACTCTATTCTTTGCCTATTGAGTTGACACTAGTATCTGGTTATTGAACGTTTCTTTGACCAGACTCCCAGTCAACCAGGTACAAGAATTTCCCCTTGGCCCAAGGGAGAATCCCAGTCCTATACCGATCCAGAATCGTACTACTGTTCGCCCTGGAAGTCCAACACATTCTTTGCCTCAGGATTTGAACAACCCATCTCTGCTTTCCCCTAGACGTCCACTCCGTTCAGGTTCATGTGACTTCCAACTTCCATGTCCTATTTGTCATCATCCCTGTCAGCAACAGGAGGTTTGTTATGGTGAACATCCCAAATCTCAGTGGTGCCACCACCATGTTTAT
>JBBPMU010000851.1:0-13058 GCA_038090475.1 Wakefieldia striispora | reverse complement strand
CATACTCCATAAGCCATACACTTTTGGCAGCCATAACCCATATGTTCCACAGACATGACATGATATTTGATTAGATAATTATTTTTTACCATACCTGAAAATGGCAGGTCAGACCCAAGTCACAACCTTCTCAACTTCTCACCTTATGAAACCCATTGATCTGCTAAAAAAAGGGCTTATCCAAGCTTCATGACCAGATCTGGGAGTGCAAAGTGAAGCTTGAGGCTGAGCTAAAAGCTGGTCAGCCTGTTTCAGAGACTTGTTACGCGGGTGCGGAACAAAGACTTCACTCGAGATCCTTTCGTACTTGTAGTGTCAACGACGACTAGGAGCAGAGTATATGGCTATTGCTCGTAAGAGAGAAGCCTGTTAGCGAACGAGACAAAGAGCTGGAAGGGCTTAGCACAGGAGTTAAGTCGAGTGACCTTCTTCAGGAGCAAAGACTTTGCAGGCAGAAGTGCGTAGAATTAGCTGAAGAGCTATTCTACTACAGCGGCGGGTATTTATACTACAAGGTACAAACAAAGGAAAATAAATGTATAAGGGAATCAATGAGACGCGTTGCGTCGTGTGTATCATAAAAGGAAATCAACAAAGGACACGTAAAAGGAAACGTACACGTAAAAGGAAATGCAGAGTCCCGTGTCCAGGAAAGGAAAGTGGAGAGCCATGTCCAAAAGGAGAAGCGGAGAGCTGCAAAGTAAAAGAGGAAAAGGAACAAAAGGGATTTCCCAGTAGAAGTGAGTCAGAAGTCTGGGGGTATCCATAAATGTGGGAAACGGCGGTGTTCCCATGTGAAGTCTGAAGAATATCCTAGAAGTCATGGAACAGTGGGTCGTATTGACTGCTGTTGATGATCTCCCAAGTGAGGTCTCTATATGCCATGGAAGAAAGGTCAAACCAAGTGCGGTCATAAGAATGAGTAGGAAAGAAAAACGTATCCATGTCCGTCTCAAGTTCACCAGAGAGTTGTCTCCAAATGATTTCGACGTCTCGTTCCCAAGTATCTTTGAAATCCATAACATTAGCTCCTCCGTCAGAAGAATGATTCACCGAATCATTATCTTCAGATGTGCTCGTCGTCGAAGTCTGGGAGAGCATCATCATCAATAAATCGTCGGGTCCTGAGAGGGTAGTGTCGTCGATCGACTGGACAATTTCGGAAGAGGTGTCCAGGGGAGGTTCGAAGGCAGTGGGTGCATCGATAGTGGGGACATCCGGGTTGGAGGTGTCTGGTAGACCCGCAACGATAGCAAGTATGGAGGTGAGAAACTCGTCGGGGGACGGGAGGGAGGATGGGGACCGGGGATTGGGAGGGGGAGGAGACCAGCTCCGTAAGTTCAGCGAGGGTTGTGAGAAATTCTCTAACCTCGTCAAGGTCAAGGTTGACAACCGGAGTGGATGACTGAATACGTGCTCCAGGTCCAGAAGATCCCAAATGGGTTGCATCGAGTCCAGGCATGGGTCGTCGGGGAAGAGGTTCACGGTGGGAAGAATATGGGGGAGGGGCGGCATTAGAAGAGGGTACGGAAGCATGGTCCAACTCATCAGATCGGATTGGGTAGTGAAACAAGCCTCAGAGCTGAGCTTGTCTAAAGTGTAAGAATAAAGAAGGGAAGTCTTATCACTCAGAATGAAGCGAAAACTCCAAGTGAACTTTGTTAGAGTTCCTTGGTCATGTATTTGGGGTTTATATACTACAGGCCAGCTGTATGTACGTATTTGTACAGAGATAAGAGAGTGTTCTGCTATTGGCTAGAATGTCATAGAACATGAGAGAATATCACAGCCTTGTGTACATGCGTAAGGCATGAGGCATGTGGCAGAATGGAAGAGAAGCATAAGCGGAAATGAAATGATACACGAGGTGTTACATGAGGTGTTACATGAGGTGTGGCAGATCTTAGATCGTGCCGGAAATGAAAATAGGAAGCATAAATGTGGCGGCCAATAGTATCTTGTCATTTGGACAGCCTTGACATGAGGCGTACCTTTGTCCTAGAACAGTAACTGCTCTGGATCGAAGAGTGCGCTAGAGAAAGGGACAACATAGTTGGACTTAGAGTTCGAAAAAGAGTGGATGTCTGAGGGCAGGAAAATAGCGTTTGTAACAGGTAGGTGGGGACGGAGGCAGGTAAAGGAGTTCAGGTAGAGGGGTAGAGACACGTGGTTCGTCCCAAAGGGTGGAGCGCACCGAGCTCGTTGGAAGATAGATATTCCCGTCGTTGAAGGGGGGAAAGGCTGATGAGAGTGGTTCGGAGGAGGGGTTGGACATTGTTGGCAGGAAGGGTAGGGACGAAAAGTCCGAAGCCGACGTGGTCCAGTGCATCGAGTATGATCCCTCCAGTACCCTGAATGGAATAGGAGAGGGCCGCCACCCAAGATTCTCTGAGTTGGATTGGAGACCGTTGTTGAATCTCTGCCGATAGGATGGTGTTTCGGAATGCCTGGATGAGGATGGGGATGGTCGCCGTTGACTGAGAGGATAAGGGAAGGTTCAAGATGGGGGTGGAGAGCGGTGGTGACAAGAGGATCACGGCATAGAAGACGTTTTGATGGAAACGTGGGAGTCTATCTAAAAAGATGGGGACAGGGTCGAGAGTGTGGAGTAGAGTGTCGAGGGGAACTTCCAAGTACGCCGTAGGGGATGCTGGCAGGGAGACTGGCATAGAAGAATTAGAAGATGATCGGGAGTGGAATGACTCAAGAATCATTCCAACCGTCTGCCTCAGCCGTCCAGCCAGAGTAGGTGGTGCCGGTGGAGTAATGGAGGACAGGGGTGGTGATGTCATGGGGCGAGACGATTCCGACAGAGATTCCGTTGGGGGTGATGTGGGTGACGAAGAAGAGGGAATTGCGAGAGTATTGGAGTTTGAGGGTGATGGTGAAGATGCAATTGAAAAAGAAAACAGTGATGGCGGAAAAGACGAGGAAGACTACAAGGGGGAAGGTGATTTCGATCATGTAGAGGGAGAGCGGAATGAGGGAAAAGCCTTGGGGCGAGAGGCTTTATATAAGTTGAGGAGAGTCTTGGTGTTTACCAAATTGGATGGCGGTTCCCACGTATTGTTGGAAGATGGATAGCCTTTCCATTTGATAAGGAACTGCGGATTCCGTGCGGAACCCCGATGTCCCACGATCGCTTCGACTTCGTATTCTTCTTCTGATCCAAGAAGATCCGGTGACGGGCGTGAGAAAGAGGGGCCGTGTTCGTCGGTTTCCTGGTAAGGGGATAGAATGGAAGCGTGGAAGACATCATGTATCTTCCAGGTAGGGGGAAGTTTGAGTCGGTAGGAGACTGGGGAGAGTACTTGGGTGATTTCGAAAGGTCCCTCTCGTTGAGGGGAGAGTTTTCGTGAGTGGTAACCAAGTTTTAGGTTCTTGTTGTCGAGCCAGACCTTCTGACCGACTTTCCAAGGGGTGAATTTGGTGGTAATGCGAGATTTCATGTCGTCTTGCACCTTTTGATGGGCAGCAAGAGCTTCCATTCTAGCCTCATCGAGTTTGGTAAGGCGTTGTTCAGCAGCCGGTACGAAGGTGGTGTGGGAAAGAGGGGGATAGGAGCAGGGTTCATAGCCGTACATGAGGGAGAACGGTGATTGGTTGGTGACAGAGTGGACGTTGGAATTGTGAGAGAATTTGGCCATAGGAAGAAGGGACGCCCAAGTGGTGGGTTTTCCGTCGCAGAAGATTCGGAGATATGTTTCGAGCTCCTGGTTGACCCGTTCGGTTTCACCATCAGTTTGAGGGTGATAAGCGGTGGATAGGGGAAGGTCATAGCCGAGGAGGCGAGCGAGTTCTCGTGTGAATGCCAATGCAAATTGGGGGCCTCGGTCAGAGATAAGCTTATTGTGGAGGCCGAAACGAGGGAAAACTTGGGAAAAGAAGAGTGAGGCAACACCCTCGGCGGAAATCGATTTGGAACAAGGGATGTAAATTACCCCCTTTGTAAGACCATGGTCGACCACGACCATAATAGAATCATGGCCGTCGGACGGAGGAAGATCGGTGATAAGGTCGATGGAGATTTGTTGGAAAGGGTGGGTCGCTTTGGAAGAAATAGGAGAGAGAGGAGGCGTAGTAGGGTGAGTGATGACCTTGTTGGCCTGACAAGTGGTGCAGCCAGCAATAAATTTCTGAGCGAAAGTAGCCATTCCTGGCCACCAATAGTCGCGGCGAAGGAGATGGAGGAGTTGGAAGTATCCGGGGTGGCTGGTGGCAGGGGAATCGTGAATAGAAGTGATGAGCTCCTTTCAGGCAGCGTCCAGGATGTAGAGGCGTCCCTGGAAAAAGAGGGATCCTTTGTGGAATTCCCAGTCCTTGGGGGAGGCGCGTGGGAAGAGGGAACTACCGTTCTGTAAGGCAAGCAGCGCTTTTTGAACGATAGGGTCGACAGTGGATGATTTGGTGATTTTATTGGCGAGATCTGCATCGATAGCATTGATGAAATGTTCTGGATCGAGAAGGGTAACATCTTGGTTGTCCTCCGAAGTGTCGACGAAGTCCTTGCGAGAGAGAGCATCGGTAGGGCCCATAAAAGAACCTGGGTGGGTGTCATAGAGGATATCAAAGTCCTGGAGGAAGAGCATCCATCGAGCGTGGCGGTGAGTGAGTTTGTGAGGTTGTTTGAAATATGCCAAATTCTTGTGGTCAGTGATAATGGTGACAGGGTGGGGGGTACCGCTGAGGTACTGTCACCATTCTTCGAGGGCCTTGATAACCGCAAGTAGTTCGCGATCGTAGATGTCGTAGTTGCGCTCAGTTGGGGAGAAAGTGCAAGAGAAGTACGAGCAAGGATGGAGATCTCCGTTGACGTCCTTTTGCATAAGGACAGCTCTGGCACCAGTGAGAGAGGCGTTGGTCATGACAGTAAAGGGGTGTTGGGGGTCCGGCATAGAGAGAACCAGTAGGGAAAGGAACTTTTCCTTTAGGCAATCAAAAGATCGTTGTTGGTCGTCCTTCCATTCCCAAGCGAAGGATTTCTTGGTGAGTGCAATAAGGGGAGTGGCGATAGCGGAAAAGTCTGCAATAAACTTCCGGTAGAAATTGCAGAAACCTATGAAAGATCGAACCCCTTTGACGGAGGTAGGAGGAACCCAGGATTTAATGGCGGATAACTTGGTTGGGTCCATATGGATTTTGCCTTCGGCGATAATCATTCCTAGAAAATCAACAGATTTCTGGGAAAAAGAGCACTTCTTGAGTTTGAGGTGGAGGTGGAGTTCGGCCATACGTTCTAGAACGCGGCGGGTCCGCTCGTCATGGAGATTCTGGTCATCCTTGGTGTGGATTAAGAGGTCGTCCATATAGATGATGAGCCATCCTTCAGCCATCATGTCGCCAAAGTAATGGTCCATAAACGCCTGGAAAGTGGGGGGGCCGTTACACATCCCAAAGAACATGATGAGGGGTTCATAAAGGCCGAAAGGGGTGATAAATGCTGCCTTCCATTGATCGCCATCTTTGATGCGAATGTTGTTGAATCCCCAGCGAACATCCATTTTGGTAAAGATGTTGGATCCGCGTAGTTTGTCCATAAGGTCAGGGATGAGCGGAAGGGGATAGGCGTTCTTGACGGTATGTTCGTTAAGGTAGTAGTAGTCCTGGCAGGGTTGGAGCTTTCCATCCTTCTTAGCGACAAAGAAGAAGGGGGCAGCCTGAGGGGACTTGGATGGACGAATAGTTCCTTTGTTCAAATGTTCCTCGATGAACTCCTTACAGGCAGTAGTTTTGGCAGGATTGAGGGAGTAAGGCTTGGCTTTTCGAGGAATGAACGAATCCTTAAGTTCGATGGTGTGGTCAAAGTCTCGTGATGGGGGAATGAAGCCGTCTTTGGGTTCATCGAATACCTTCTTGAATTCTTTAAATGCATCAGGCAGCGCTACCTGCGGGGCCTTCTTCTGCGCAGCAATAGTGGTCAACAGAGTTACCTTCTGGATCACCTCCAGTAGGATTTGTGCTTGTTTCAGTTTTTGTAAAACGTGTTGTTTGACAGTTTGCTGCCAAGTGTCGAAATTGTTCTTGGATACATGGTCCGGATTCTTGTCGATAAATCGGATAAGGTAGGCTTGTGCTTCCCTTAGGGGGTTGTCGTGTCGGTGAACCTTGGTTCCGTGGTCGAATTCGATGGTCTGGGTAGTCCAGTCTATCCGCGGGTTTACTTTAGTTAGCCATGGCATTCCCAGAATGACATTTTGGGATCCACAGTTGATCACCATAAGTTCCTGTTGGTGTTCTGTGTCAGCATAGCGCAGGGTAACGAATACCTTGTGGCGGATTTCTCCAGACTTGTTCTTGGTTCCATCTACATTCTTGGCTCTGATTGGTTCGGCGAGTCGAATGAGGGGAATCCAATTTCGTACAGTGAAGTCTTGGTTGATGAATGATCCGGTGGCTCCAGAGTCAATGAGGGCAGTGGTGGCGATGATTTCTCCTGTCCTTCCTGCATAAAGGGATATGGGGACGTGTATTGCCCTATCTGCAGGAGAGGTTACAAAAATGGGAGCTATAGTTACAGGAGTCCTTGTCCTTGAGGTAGCAGACGTCACTCTACTCCTCAATGTTGAAAATCCTCATCTTCTTCAGCATCTTGTTCCGGTTCAGTCAGGATGGCCTGTTGAGCATTGTTGGAAAAGAGTTCCAAAAGCGAGATCACTTGGTTGGGCTTCAGCCCTTTGCCTTTAGCATAGGCAGCAATGGGGTCGATAGGAAAGTCTTCTTTGGCCATCCTAATCTTCTGAGGGAGAGAAGCGCGATTCTTCCCGTTGCAGTGTTTGCCGGCGAAGCAGCCGACTCGGTGGCAGATAAAACATTTCCTCTTCTTGATGTGGTCGGATCTCTCTTCAGGAGTCAGGGAGACGTAATCCACATCCATGGCCATGGGGTTGCAGGTGCAGGACTGTTATAAAACCCATATTTTATTCCTGAAAGACGCTTTCATCAGCAAAACAGCCCTTTTCCCACAATATTTCTTTGCACACCATATGAGTCAGTTGAATAAAATGGTCAGGGCCAATGTACCAAAGACATATGTTTGATGATAAAAATATATGGTAAAATTTTTGAGACCACTTTATAGGCAGGATTTTTTTGACATTTTCTGGACAGCTCTAGCCAGTTAGGTACCTTGCTGTGAGAGTCTGTCACAGTCTGGGTAGTACTGTCCAGACAAAGGGTTGTTTTGCTGATGTTCTTTTACTGACACTTTAAACCACTTTATTTAGAAACCACCTTTCTTGCGGCGATCCGATTGAAGAAAGCCATCTACATGTACTTCACCAATCACGTGACTCGATGTCACCTGATGTTTCCCTTTTGGTATGCTCCTACGACAGTATAATTTCCTTCCGTCACGTGATCTGTCGCACGTGACCACTCAGCGGCACTTGCCGAAATGGCCATTGGTTGACCCTTCAGACTTCTTCCCGGTGGCCGTCTCTTTGGGAATAACCCTTCTTTGGACTTATTGACATTTCTCACGAGATTCGGAGATCTCTTATCTCCATGGACACACGTTTCCTCTTTCGTCATCAAGTTTACGATGTTACCCGATCGTGATCATATCGGAAGGCACACGCCTAGGAGAGCTGTGCGTTTTACTCATTTCATCTTACTCATGATATGTTCCCATCGGACAGACACTACCATACGTGGATTACCAGGTCTTACACCTGAAGGGCACTTGCCATCTTTAGTATTTCCTTTTTCACTTCAGTTGGTCTGTGTGCACTCGCCAGACATACATAAAGTAGAGTACCTTGTAGACTGGTTCTCCAGTCTTAGCTATTTCGAATCTACTCCCCAGGGTATTTTTGTCTAGGCTGGACCCCCTTAGGATATTCTGAGGGGC
Organism: Wakefieldia striispora; assembly: GCA_038090475.1. NCBI lineage: Eukaryota > Fungi > Basidiomycota > Agaricomycetes > Agaricales > Hymenogastraceae > Wakefieldia > Wakefieldia striispora. Next base: position 5,209 of record JBBPMU010000851.1, on the reverse strand, counting down.
CACTGGGAGATTCTCTACCTTTCATTTGCCCTCCTAGCCAGAGGATAAATCGGCGCTTTTCCTTTTCCTACGACTTGGAACGATTCCCGGGTGGGACCCGAAGACTTTGTCTTTGAGGTTTAAAGTTCAACCTTCGACAGTTTCGTCTCGTTTCAAGGACGAGGACGGAGTTGATCCGATATAAGAGGTTCCTCCTTTCCAGAGTAAATCGTTGCGAACAATTGCATGATAGAAATGAGAGGCCTTGTCAAGCCAGTCATTTGTGGTCATGGGTTCCTTCTCTAAGGCTGTCATCATGGTGGCAATCTGACGTGAGACTGTGCGACGAAGAAGATCCTTGAGTACTGCTTGATCAGAAATGTTGCTCCTGGAGGCTTCGAGCTGGAAGGTGCTGTGGAAAGCGTTGAAGTCTCCGTTGAAAGGTTTCCCTTCCATTCGGATATTATGAAGAGTCATATGCGTGGTGTCTTTGAGGCCAGGGGGTATAAAGACAGTGCGGAAGTCCTTCTCCATGTCGGTAAGGGTATCGGTCCAGGAGGCGACGTGGGTGGTCATAATCTTCGTGAGCCAGGCTTCGGAGAAGGTTGCCCCTCTCCCCTGGTTCATTTGATTCAGGAGGGTGATCACGATCTTCTTGTCATCATACTTGGCGGTATTGATGGTGAAATAGGCTTTCATAGTCAACAGCCAGTGGGAGGCGTCTTCACTCTTGCCGGAGAAGGGTTCCGGGCAAGCCGCCTTAAGTTTGTCTTGGGTGGGGTTGGACATGCTGCTAGAGCTGGGGGCAGGGGAAGGAGAGCGGGTAGTCAGGGTGTGCTGGGAAGACAGGAGAGTCGATTGGAACTGGATAGGGGAAAGAACAGAGGAGGATCCTAGAGGGGAAGGAACAGGGGTATACCCAGGAGTAACGTTCAGAAGTGGTCCTCGTCAAGTATCAGGTTGGGGGACTTGAGAGGAACCGGCTACTCGTTGTCTAGGCTGTGTGGGAGAACGCAGGGAAGAAGTTCCAGAGGGTCATGCGGTTTGGTAGGGGTTGGCATAGAGGGAAGCAGCAGGTCGTTCGTCGTCAGAGGAGTCCTCCAAAGCAGGAGAACGATACGTGGTGTGAAGTTGGGCGGATCCCGTGTGTAGTAGCAGGGATCAAGGGACAAGCTAATTCTTTTGTTACGCGGGTGCGGAACAAAGACTTCACTTGAGATCCTTTCATACTCGTAGTGTCAATGACGACTAGGAGCAGAGTATATGGCTATCGCTCGTAAGAGAGAAGCCTGTTAGCGAACGAGACAGAGAGCTGGAAGGGCTTAGCGCAGGAGTTAAGTCAAGCGACCTTCTTCAGGAGCAAAGACTTTGCAGGCAGAAGTGCATAGAATTAGCTGAAGAGCTATTCTACTACAGCGGCGGGTATTTATACTACAAGGTACAAACAAAGGAAAATAAATGTATAAGGGAATCAACGAGACACATTGCATCACATGTATCGCAAAAGGAAATCAACAAAGGACGCGTAAAAGGAAACGTACGCGTAAAAGGAAATGCAGAGTCCTGTGTCCAGGAAAGGAAAGTGGAGAGCCACAAAGTAAAAGAGGAAAAGGAACAAAAGGGACTTCCTGGTAGAAGTGAGTCAGAAGTCCGGGGGTATCCGTAAATGCGGGAAATGGTGGTGTTCCCGTGCGAAGTCTGAAGAATATCCTAGAAGTCATGGAACAGTGGGTCGTATTGACCGCTGTCGATGATCTCCCAAGTGAGGTCTCTATACACCATGGAAGAAAGGTCAAACCAAGTGCGGTCATAAGAATGAGTAGGAAAGAAAAACGTATCCATGTCCGTCTCGAGTTCACCAGAGAGTTGTCTCCAAATGATTTCGACGTCTTGTTCCCAAGTATCTTCGAAATCCGTAACAAGACTGATCAGGATTGGCTTGATGGTGATGGAAATTTGGTAGATGAAGACAGGGTAGTGGAAGCCTTGGAAAATGCATCAGGTTACAAACAACACCTTGAGGGGTTAAGTTCAGTTGACAAACTGATTGTTGAGAGGCTGCAAAAGCTTGCTGGAAAGGCACATGTCCCCTCAAAAAAGTGGAAATGTATGTTTTTTTTTTACATTTTTACATGGATTTACAGTATTTTGTGTAGGTCCAGCTAAGGACATCAACAGAGATGCTCCATCCACTTGTGGAAAGCCACAACCACTTGAGAAAACATCAGCAAACTAGCCCTTGTATTGACAGAGTTACACAGCCATACAGAGACACTACAGAAAGGTACCCAGTAATACAGATCTGTACAGACAAATAGGGGCTATACAACTATTTTTTTTCTGTATTGATCTGGACTCAAATTTTTATCAGCCAATCTTAATATATATTCTAGCTTCTGTGCAAATTTCTGAGAGCAGAATTGGAAATCTGGTCATGTGGTGTGCAAAGACATTGTGTGGGAAAATGGTCAAAAAGTGCTGGTTTGCTGATGAAAACAGAATGCCACACTTCAACAGTGGATTGAGATTCTTGACTGGCATCAGGACAACAAGGCAACACAGCAACAAACTGTGGACCACTTCAACAAGGTCTACTGAAGCCTCCAACTCATGCAGCCCACAATTTCCTCATGGATAACCAATGAGAAAAAGTGGCAGGCCACATATGAGAGCAGCAGAACCTCTGACCACCAATCAAAAAGAATCCAGCAGACAGAACATCCAGAGGTTACTGAAATGCTGGAGCTCTGAGTTTCAAAGGCAATGGAAGACAAACTCTGAAACAAGCCTAAATGCTGAGCTTGTTAAAGTGTAAAGAGTAGAGGTGAAGGAGAAGTATCACTCAGGTTTGAAGACGTAGAACTCCAAGTGAACTTTGTTAGAGTTCCTTGGTCTATATTCATGGGTTTATATACTACAGGCCAGCTGTATGTACGTGTTTATGTGAGATAAGAGAGTGTTCCACCATTGGCTGGAACATCATAGAATGTGAAAGAATACCACAGCTGTTATCAACATGCGTCAAGCGTGAGGCGTGTGGTAGAATGGAAAAGAAGCATAAAGCAGGAATGAAAAGTTGTGGCAGATCTTTAGATTGTGCTGGAGATTAAAGAAGGAAGCATAAATGTGGCAGCCAATAGGATCCAGTCCTTTGGACAGCCTTTACATGAGGCGCGTACCTTGTCCTAGAACAGTAATTGTTCTGGATCAAAGAGTGCGCTAGAGAAAGGAACAACATAGTTGGACTTCAAGTCCGAAAAAGAGTGGATGTCTGAGGGAAGGAAAATAGCGTTTGTAACAAACTCCTTCTTACTGGCGAGGTCATATGCCAAAAATGGAAACAATTTGCTGACCTCATGGGTGTACCTGATGATGAATGGCTCAACCTGAGTGAAGGATGGTTGGCAACTTTCAAGGCTCACAATGGTCTGAAGAATATGAAGCAGCATAGTGAGGGTGCTTCCATATCTAAGGACTCTGTTGAGAAGGAGAGAGAGCAAGTCCAGAAGCTCATTCAGGAGCTCATCCAAAATGAGGGTTATATGCTGCAGGACATCTTCAATGCTGATGAGACATCCTTCTTTTATGGGTATGTTCTGAATTTAGCTCTTGGACTCAAACAAGTGTTGACATTTGATTTTTTAGTATGCCTCCAGATCATGGCCTCAGTGACCAGAAAAACTCAGGTGTCAAAGGGTGGAAGCATTGGCTCACTTATCTCTTTGCAGCAAATGTGGATGGCTCAAAAAACTCCCTCCACTTAGTGATTCTGCGGCCCAGCCCGGCCTGAAAGCCCCAGCTCGGGCCCAGCTTTGAAGGCTCCTGGCCTCATAAAAGTGAGGGCCGGGCCTTGGGCCTCCAAAGCCCTCAAACCCAGCCCAGCCTGGCCTGAAAGCCATGGCTTAGGCCTGGGCTGTGGCTTGGTACTGAAACAAGCCTAAAACAATTATCCAGGAATTAAGCACTCGTTTGACTTCGAGTTGTGACCTGTGACAAAAGTAATCATATCCCTGTGAGAATGACAGCGACAGTTTATGTGCTCATGTCTAGGAGCGAGCATAGAGGGAAGTGTGGGGGATGTAGGCGAAAATACCAAGTGAACTTTGTTAGAGTTCCTTGGTCTGTATTCATGGGTTTATATACTACAGGCCAGCTGTATGTATGTATTTGTACAGAGATAAGAGAGTGTTCTGCCATTGGCTGGAATGTCATGGAATATGAAAGAATACCACAGCCTGTATCAACATGCGTCGAGCATGAGGTGTGGTAGAATGGAGAAGAAGCATAAAGCGGAAATGAAAAGATGTGGCAGATCTTTAGATTGTGCCAGAGATTAAAATAGGAAGCATAGATGTGGCAGCCAATAGGATCCAGTCCTTTGGACAGCCTTTACATGAGGTGCATACCTTGTCCTAGAACAGTGGTTGTTCTGGATTGAAGAGTGCGCTAGAGAGAGGGACAACATAATTGGACGTCAAGTCCGAAAAAGAGTGGATGTCTGAGGGCAGGAAGATAGCGTTTGTAACAGGTACAGTACCAGACGAGCAAGCATGCATGCACACACAGGCGTGTTGTCTGCATATATACATGTGCTCGCTGTCTTGTTGTGGTCGTCACTCATCACAAGTGAGGGTGCATGGGCGAGCGCGCACACAGTGAAGTAGGAGGGTGACTCGCATTACCTGGGGTAATGTCAGTGAGGGGGATGATGACGACATGACAACTGCAATAGTAATGTGGTTATCATGTCGTTGTTGTTGTCATTTTCAGGTGAGGCGAGGCGAAGGTGAGTGACGAGGGCAAGCGACAACGATGACTATGACGTGACAACCGCAATAATGCGGTTATCATGTCGTCGTCATCGTCAAGCAAGGTGGGAGAGGCGAGACGAGGCAAGGTGAAGGTGAGGGTGAGAGTGACAAGTGCAAGCGACAATGACAACAATGCGACAACCGTGATATCATGGTTGTCGCATTGTTGTTGTTGTTGTCGTTGGGCAAGGTGATACGCTCTCATTGGACAGACACTACCATACTTGGATTACCAGGTCTGAGACCTGACAGACTCTTACCATACATAGTATTCCCTCATTCGGAGGATAGTCTGTGCATGCATCGCCAGACACTATTTAAGTAGTAGAGGATTCAACTGGAAACCCCAGTCTTATCCATTTGATCATAGGTCCCCAAGGCCTTTGGTTTTAGGTTTGCTCCCCGCTTTGCGGGTACTT
>JBBPMU010000850.1:0-13059 GCA_038090475.1 Wakefieldia striispora | reverse complement strand
AAATTTTGAAGAGATTATAATCCTATATAATCCTCAAAGGGGGGTATATAATGGATTATAATTCCATATAATCCATTATCTACCATTATCATTGATTATCATTCCCTTAAAATTTCCCTGATGCTGGGGTGGGGGAGTCGGAGGGAGAGGAGACCAGCTCCATGAGTTCAGCAAGGGTGGTGAGAAATTCTCTAACCTCGTTAAGGTCGAGTTCGAGAGTTGGAGTGGGTGGCTGAACACTTGGTCCAGGTCTAGGAGATCCCAGATAGGGTGCATCTGGTCCAGGCATGGGTCGTCGGGGAAGAGGTTGGTGGTTAGGAGAATATGGGGGAGGGGCAGCATCAGCAGAGGGTAGGGAAGAGGTGTCCAACTCATCAGGTCAGATAGGGTAGGTAGGGATGGGGGCGGGTAGTAGAGGTCAGGCAGAGGGGTAGAGATGAGTGGTCTGTCCCAGAGGGTGGTACATAGGGAGCTCTGTGGATGAGATATAGTCCCGTCGTTGGATAGGAGAGAGGCTGATGAGGGTTGTCTGAAGGAGGGGCTGGACATTGTTGGATGGGAGGGTAGGGATGAAAAGTCTGAACCCAACGTGGTCAAGGGCGTCAAGTATAAGCCCTCTGGTACCCTGAATTGAATAGGAGAGGGCCGCTGCCCAAGATTCTCCAAGTTGGATGGGGGATCATTGTTGGATCTCTGATGAGAGGATGGAATTTCAGAAGGCCTGGAGGAGGAGTGGGATGACCATTGACTGAGAGGATAGGGGAAGGTTCATGAGCAGGAGTGCGAGTGGTGGTGAAGAGATGATCGCAGCATAGAGGACGTTTTGATGGAAACACAGAAGTCTATCTAGAAAAATGGGGATAGGGTCCAAAGTGGAGAGTAAGGCATCGAGGGGAATTTCCAAGTACACCATAGAGGATGTGGGTGGGGTAACTGGCATAGAAGGGGGAATGGTAGAGTGAGAAGATGAACAGGAATAGAATGACTCAAGAATCATTCCAACCATCCACCTCAGCCGTCCAGCCAGAGTAGGTTGCACTGGTAGAGTAGCAGAGGATGGGGGTGGTGACGTCATGGGGGGAGACAATTCCGACAGAGATTCTGTGGGGGGTGACGTGGAGAACGAAGAAGAGGGTGTCGCAGGAGTATTGGAGTTTGAGGGCGATGGCAAAGATGTAGTAGAAAAAGAAAAGTATGAGGGTGGAAAAGACAATGAAAACGACAAGGGAGAAGGTGATGTCAATCATGTAGAGGGGAGTCGGAATGAGGGAAAAGCCTTGGGGCGAGAGGCTTTATATAGGTCGAGGAGAGTCTTGGTGTGTACCAAATTGGATGGCGGTTCCCATGTGTTGTTGGAGGATGGGTAGCCTTTCCATTTGATAAGGAACTGCAGATTCCATGAGGAACTCCGATGTCCCACGATGGCTTCGACTTTGTATTCTTCTTCTGATCTGAGAAGATCTGGTGGTGGGCGTGAGAAGGAAGGGCCGTGTTCATCGGTTTCCTGATAAGGGGAGAGGATAGAGGCATGGAAAACATTGTGTATCTTCCAGGTGGGAGGGAGTTTGAGTCAATAAGAGATGGGAGAGATGACCTGAGTGATCTTGAAGGGGCCTTCTCGTTGAGGGGATAGTTTTCGGGAGTGGTAGCCAAGTTTGAGATTCTTGTTGTCAAGCCAGACTTTCTGACCGACTTTCCAAGGAGTAAACTTGGTGGTGATGCGGGATTTCATATCATCTTGCACCTTTTGGTGGGCGGCAAGGGCTTCTGTTCTGGCTTCATCGAGTTTGGTAAGGCATTGCTCAGCAGCCAGGACGAATGTGGTGCGAGAGAGTGAGGGGTAGGAGCGGGGTTTGTATCCATACATGAGGGAAAATGGGGATTGGTTGGTGACGGAGTGGGCGTTAGAGTTGTGGGAGAATTCAGCCATAGGGAGGAGTGATGCCCAGGTAGTCGGTTTTCCTTCACAGAAGATCCAGAGATAGGTTTCGAGTTCTTGGTTGACCTGTTCCGTTTCACCATCAGTCTGGGGATGGTAGGTGGTGGAAAGGGCGAGGTCGTAGTTCAGGAGACGGGCGAGCTCTCTAGTGAAAGTGGAGGCGAATTGGGGGCCATGATCAGAGATAAGCTTGTTGTAGAGACCAAAACAAGGAAAAACCTGAGAAAAGAATAGGGCAGCAACACCTTCAGCAGTGATGGATTTCGAGCAAGGGATGTAAATTACCTCCTTTGTAAGACCAGGGTCAACCACAACCATAATAGAATCATGGCCGTCCGAAGGAGGAAGATTGGTGATGAGATCCACAGATACTTGTTGAAAGGGGTGGGTCACTTTGGAGGGAATCGGCGATAATGGAGGGGTGGTGGGGTGGGTGATAACCTTGTTGGCTTGGCAGGTAACACAACCGGCAATGAATTTGTGAGCAAAGGTAGCCATACCAGGCCACCAATAGTCCCGACAGAGGAGGTGGAGCAGGCGGAAATAGCCAGGGTGTCTAGCAGCGGGGGAGTCATGAATGGAGGCAACCAGTTCCTTCTGGGCATTGTCAGGGACATAGAGGCGTCCCTGGAAGAAGAGGGATCCATCATGGAATTCCCAGTCAGTTGGGGAGGCTCAGGGGAAAAGGGAGGTGCCAGTTTGGAGAGCAGACATGGCTTTCTGAACAATGGGGTCGTCCGGGGTGGACTCAGTGATTTTGTTTGCCAGGTCGGTGTCGATGACATTAATAAAGTGTTCCAGATTGAGCAGGACGACGTCTTGGTTGTCCTCAGAAGTGTCGACGAAGTCTTTTCGGGATAGGGCGTCGGCAGGGCCCATAAAAGATCCGGGGCAGGTATTGTAGAGGAGGTCAAAGTCCTGTAAGAAGAGCATCCATCTAGCATGTCGGCAGGTGAGTTTGCGAGGCTCTTTGAAATAGGCAAGGTTCTTGTGGTCGGTAATGATGGTCACGGGGTGAGAGGTCCTGCTGAGGTACTGGTGCCATTCCTTGAGGGCCTTGATGACCACAAGTAATTCCCGATCATAGATGTCGTAGTTGCGTTCGGTGGGGGAAAATGTGTAGGAGAAGTAGGAGCATGGGTGGAGATCGCTGTTAACATCCTTTTGCATAAGGACTGCTCCAGCACCAGTAAGCGAGGCGTCGGTCATGACAGTGAAGGGGTGCTGTGGGTCAGGCATAGAGAGGACAGGCAAACAGAGGAACTTTTCCTTCAGTTTGTCAAACGACCATTGTTGGTCATCCTTCCATTCCCAAGTGGTGAATTTCTTAGTGAGGGCGATAAGGGGCACAGCAATGGTGGAGAAGTCAGTGATGAATTTGCAGTAAAAGTTGCAGAATCCTATGAAGGATCATACACCTTTGACAGAGGTAGGCGGGACCCATGTCTTGATGGCAGAGAGCTTGGTGGGGTCCATGCAGATTTCGCCTTTGGTGATAATCATTCCTAGAAAATCAACAGATTTCTGGGAGAAAGAGCACATTTCCAGTTTGAGGTGTAGGTGGAGTTCCACCATTCGTTCCAAGACATGACAGGTCCATTCGTTGTGGAGGTCTTGGTCATCCTTGGTGTGAATCAAAAGGTCGTCCATATAGATGATGAGCCATCCTTCGGCCATCATGTCACTGAAGTAGTGGTCCATGAATGCTTGGAATGTCAGGGGACCGTTGCACATTCCAAAGAACATGATGAGGGGTTTGTAAAGGCCGAATGGAGTGATGAATGCTGCTTTCCATTGGTCACTGTCCTTGATACAAATGTTGTTGAACCCCCATCAGACATCCATCTTGGTAAAGATGTTCGATCGTCAGAGTTTGTCCATGAGGTCAGGAATGAGTGGAAGAGAGTAAGCGTTCTTGACTGTGTGCTCATTGAGGTAGCAGTAGTCCTGGCAGGGTCGGAGCTTTCCATCCTTCTTGGCAACGAAAAAGAAGGGGGCAGCCTGAGGGGATTTCAATGGGTGGATGGTTCCCTTGTTCAGGTGCTTGTCGATAAAGTCTCGGCAGGCTTTCATTTCCTCGGGATTGAGGGAGTATGACTTGGCTTTTCACAGGGTGAACGAGTCCTTGAGTTCGATGGCATGGTCGAAGTTGTGGGATGGAGGGACAAAACTGTCCTCCAGTTCGTCAAATACCTTTTTGTAGTCCTTGAATGAATCGAGCAGCACTACCTGTGGTGCCTTCTTTTGCGTGGCGATGGTGGTCGACAGGATTACCTTCTGGATCACCTCCAGTAGGATTTTGGCTTCTTGTAGCTTTCGTTGAAAACACTGTTTGATGGCTCGCTGCCTAGCGTTGTAGTTGGCCTTGGATACTTGATCTGGGTTCTTGTCAATAAAGCGAATAAGGTAGGCTTGCGCTTCCCTTAGAGGGTCATCGTGTTGTCAGACTTTCTGTCCGTGATCAAATTCGATGGTCTGGTTGGTCCAGTCTATCTGGGGGTCATCAGGGAAATTTTAAGGGAATGATAATCAATGATAATGGTAGATAATGGATTATATGGAATTATAATCCATTATATACCCCCCTTTGAGGATTATATAGGATTATAATCTCTTCAAAATTTCCCTGATGTTTACCTTTATCAGCCACGGCATTCCCAAGATGACATTTTGAGATCCACAGTTGATCACCATAAGTTCCTGTTGGTGTTCTATGTCAGCATAGCACAAGGTGATTAATACCTTGTGGCGGATTTCTCCAGACTTGTTCTTGGTTCCATCTACGTTCTTGGCTCCAATTGGTTCAGCAAGTCAAATGAGAGGGATGTGGTTTCATACAGCGAAGTCTCGGTCAATGAAAGATCCGGTGGCTCCAGAGTCAATGAGGGTGGTGGTGGTGACGATTTCTCCTGTCCTTCCTGCATAAAGGGATATGGGGATGTGTATTGCCCTATCAGCAGGAGAGGAAACAAAAATGGGAGCTATTTGTACAGGAGTCCTTGTCCTTGAGGAAGTAGACATCGCTCTACTCCTCAGTGTTGAAAATCCGCATCTTCTTCGGCTTCTTGTTCCGGTTCGTCCATTGGGACTTCATTCAACTTGTCCGAAAACATTTCCAGTAATCGGATTGCTTGATGGGTCTTCAGTCCTCAGCCTTTCGCATAGGCAGTGAGGGGGTCGATAGGAGCATCTTCTTTGGCAGTCCTAATCTTCTGTGGGGGAGAACGATGGTTCTGCCCATTACGATGCTTGCCGGCAAAGCAGCCAACATGGTGGCACACAAAGCACTTCCTATTCTTGATGTGTTTGGATCGTTCTGCCAGGGATAACGAGACATAGTCCACATCCATGGCCATAGGGTTGCGGGTTCGGGAGGTGGACGAAGTCGATCCAATATAGGAAGTACCCCCTTTCCTAAGGAGGTCAGTGCGGATAATCGCATGATATAAATGAGAGGCTTTCTCCAGCCAGTCATTCGCAGTTATGGGTTCCTTCTCCAAGGCTGTCATCATGGTTGCAAGTTGGTGCGAAACAGCGCATTTAAGAAGATCCTTGAGTACCAATTGGTCGGAAATGTTGCTCCTAGAGGCTTCGAGCTGGAAGGCGCTGCGGAAGGCATCGAAGTCGCCATTGAAAGGTTTCCCTTCCATACAGATGTTGTGGAGGGTCATACGCGCGGTGTCTTTGAGGCCTTGGGGTATAAAGACGGTGTGGAAGTCCTTCTTGACTTTGAGGAGGGTATTGGCCCAGGAGGCGACGGGGGTGGTCATAATCTTCGTGAGCCATAATTCGGAGAAGGTTGCCCCTCTCCCATGCATCAGGGAAATTTTGAAGAGATTATAATCCTATATAATCCTCAAAGGGGGGTATATAATGGATTATAATTCCATATAATCCATTATCTACCATTATCATTGATTATCATTCCCTTAAAATTTCCCTGATGTGGTTCATTCGATTCAGGAGGGTAATCGTGATCTTCTTGTTGTCGTACTTGGTGTCATTGATGGCGAAGTAAGCTTTCATCGCCAACAGCCAGCGGGAGGCGTCTTCACTCTTGCCAGAGAAGGGTTCCAGGCAAGCCGCCTTTAATTCATCATGGGTGGGGTTCGACATGCTGCTAGTGGTGGGGACAGGGGAAGGAGAGCGGGTGGTCAGGGTGTGCTGGGAGGATGGGAGAGTCAATTGGAACTGGAGGGGCGAGAGAATGGGAGTGGAGCCTAGGGGAGAAGGGATGGGTGTGTAGGAGGGAGTGACATTCAGGAGTGGTCCTCATTGAGTATCAGGGGATGGGACTTGAGAGGATCCGGCTACTCGTTGTCTGGGTTGAGTAGGAGAACATGGGGTAGAAGTTCCAGAAGGATGTGTAGATTGGTATGGGTTTGAATAGGGGGAGGCAGCGGGTGGTTGGTCATCGTTGGATGAGCTCTCTTCAGAAGGGGCTCAATACATGGCGTGAAGTGGGGTGGATCCTGTGCATAGCAGCAGGGATCAAGGGATGAGCTAATTCTTTTGTTATGTGGGTGCAGAACAAAGACTTCACTCGAGATCCTTTCGTACTCGTAGTGTCATCGATGACTAGGAGCAGAGTACATATATGGCTATCGCTCGTGAGAGAGAAGCCCCAGTGAGTAACAAGAGACAGAAGACTGGAAGGGCTTAGCACAGGAGGTAAGTTGAGCGACCTTCTTCAGGAGTGAAGACTTTGCAGGCAGAAATGCGTAGAATTAGCTGGGGAGCTATCTACTACAAGTCGACCCTTTATATACTATGGGGGTTACCATAAATGGACAACACATAAAAGGAAATCAACAAGACGCGTCGTGTCGTGTGTATCATAAAAGGGAATCAATGAAGGACACATAAAAGGAAACATACACATAAAAGGAAATGCAGAGTCCCATGTCCAAGAAAGGAATCAGAGTCCCATGTCCAAAGGAGAAGCAGAGAGCTGCTAAGTATAAAAGGAAAAGAGATAAATGGGACTTCCTGGTAGAAGCGAGGCAGAAGTCCGGGGGCATCTGTAAATGTGGGAAACAGCGGTGTTCCCATGCGAAGTCTGAAGATAAACCTAGAAGTCATGGATAATAGGGTCGTATTGACCACTATCGATGATCTCCCAAGTGAGGTCTCTATACACCATGGAAGAAACGTCAAACCAATAGCGATCATAGGAATGAGTAGGAAGGAAAAATGTATCCATGTCCATATCGTCTTCACCAGAGAGTTGTCTCCAGATGATTTCGACGTCGCATTCCCAGGTATCCTCAAAATCTGTAACAATTACCACCAAGTTTATGCTCTGGAAAACTTGCCCCAAGATGGGAAGTGTTATGGTTTTCTATGAAAACTGAACAAGTTCCCACACCACTGGGCTTGAAAGATGTGCCTGTCTTTTTCTTTTGTTTTGTTTAGGACACTTCACTACCTCATCACAGGATCTATATCACATGACTTCCACTCTCCTCTCACAACACCAACACTGGAAAGCCAAGTCATATGACTTCTAGATCACATGACTTCCAGATCACATGACTCAATGCGACTCAGAGTTACCACTACTGACTACACACACACACTGAAGGAACCTTCCAAGCTGGCTATGCTCTCACTTTCAGACTTCTCCTTTTAGTCTAGCTCTTGTCTTTCTATTTCATTCAAGAACTCTGCCCCAATGCCTCAAAGCCACTGTCTCGCAAGCACAACTCTTCATGACTTGCACTCCTCATCTCCTTTTATCTCTCAGAGTTCCACCTATCTCTTTTAGACATTTCCTTTTACGCACTACATGTCTTGTTGATTCTCTTTTATGTGTTCTTAGAACCTACCCTAAATAACCATGAAAACAGTATATAAACCTACATATTTTTGTCTTTAGCTCCCCAGCTAATTCTATACATTTCTCCCTGAGAAGTGGCTCCTCTCTGATGGGTTGGTTGCTCCATCAGTTAGTAGTTCTAAGTCACCCTTCGATCATCAGGTTGATCATCGTACTGGTGTGCCCCTATGACACCTCCTCAATACCAGGAGTCTTAGCATTCAATCCTGGTTGGTCTCTACATTGTCAAGAGTCCTAGTGTTGCCTCAGCTCAGCTTCTGGCTTTTCTCAGCTTTCTCTCAGCTTTTTGAATGTGGCATATTCATTTCTTCATAAAAATGTAAAGTGTCAGTAGATATCTACCACCTGCAAAAAGAATTTTGCAATTTGATTCAGCCAATAGCTCACAATATTGCATATAATTGAGTTATGTGAGTGTTGGCTTTGTTCAAGCTGTAGAACAGCTTAATGACATAACTCAAGAGTGAGTGGAGCAATCTCTACAAATGTTTAAGGAGTAATAACTACCACTAAAGGCTACACATTGACCTTGATACAATAGCAATTGACAATAAAATGGGTGAGATAAAAAATGCCAGCTTTAAGCTGAGGCAACACTAGTCGAGACTATGCCTGGCCTTATTGTATCTCAATGACTCCAGAAGAACCCGTCATTGTTGGTGCTACAACTCAGAGTTGAGCATAACAGGAAGGACCCCTCTCTCCCATCTCTTATTGCCTCAAACTTCCCTCTATGTGGAAGATCCACAACATTTTCCATGTCTTGCTTCTCTCTCCATATTGGAAAACTGATGAACATGGCCCAAGCTTCCTGAAGCCACATAGGACATCAGGGTTCCATACAGAAACCACAGTTCCTTGTTACGTGGAAAGGCTACCTGTCTTCTGATAACACCTGGGAACCCCCTTTCAATCTCATCCATGTCAAGACCCTCCTCAACCTATATAAAGCCTCTTGTCCTAACATCTTTCTCCCACCCTCTTCCTCTCATATATGACTGAATTCTCCCTTTCCCTCATAATTTTCCTTGTCTCTCTTCCCTCACTCTCTTTGTCCTCTATTCCCTTTTTGAGCTTGTCAAGAAAATCCAATACTCTTGCAACTCCCTTTTCTTCATCTGTGAAATCTCTTCCTTCTCTATCTCTGTTGGAATTGTCTCTCCCCATGACATTGTCACCCCAGTCCTCTGTTATTCTACCAGCACCATGTACTCTAGCTAGATGGCTGAGGCAGATGATTGGAACAATTCTTGAGTCCATTTCCTCTAGATCTTCTATTCATTCCATCCCTAACACTCCTCCTTCTTCTCCCAAAGCCTATCTAGACATCCCACTCAACACCCTCCTATCCACTCTTGACCTCATACCCATCTATCCCAGCCATCTCCCTCCTCACCATTGCTGCATATTCTATGCCATGATTCTATCCTCCCTGTCTCTCTTGCTCACACTCTTGTGCCTTCCCTTACTCTCAGAGTTGCTGGTCCTCTCCCTCCTCTTCACAGCATTCTGCAACTTGGGCCTCATCAGTGAGATCCAACATTAGTCCTCAATAATCTTGGGCAGCAGCCCTCTCCACCGCCATACAGGGTACTGGAGGGACAATACTCAATTGTCTTCCCCATTGTGCATTTGACATATTCATCCCCTTCCCCAATTATCCCTTCAACCCATCCTCAGGGCCATCCTTATTAGGTTATCCCCCCTTGAGCAAAGGAACTACCTTCCTCCCAACCTTGTCCTTGAGATCCAACCTGTGGGATGAACTATGTGCCTCTATCCTGTTGCCTAACCTCTTTTACCTGTCCCCATCCCAGTCCACCCCATTGGACCTGATGTCCTGGAATCTGTTTCCAACACCCCTCCTGGCCCCCCCTACTCTCCCACATCTTGTCAGCAAGGAATCTCTTCCCATCAGACCCCTGACTACCTCTGCTCCACTCCATCTGGGACCAATTGGACCCAGAACATGCCTTTTCTGGAATTTGTCACCCATATTTGTGAATTCCTGTCCACCCTCTCTGCTCTCACTACCTCCACCACTAATGAGAGGGAGCCCTCTCCAGTCTCAGTCCCCCTTCCCCAGCATTGATGACATCCTCACTGACATACTTGCTTCACTTGCAGAACCCCCAGGCATATCCAACCTAGATGCCCCCACTACCAGTGCTCCATGTGTTGATGACCCACCCTGGGCCACTTGTCCTGTGACTGCCTGGTCCAATATATCCACTTCCCTAATCAGGCCCAATGACCTGCTAATGATGATGTTGATGGAAGCAACATCTCATTTTGAGCTAAGTAGTGATTCAGTGAATCACTGAGGAGGCTAATGTTATAGTTTCTCACAAATTCACTTTGTGGGATTCTGTCATATCCCATCCATCTCCCACCCTCCAGATGCAACTCTGGCTCATTCACCCACGAACTCCAGAGTGATCTCACTCATAACACAACTCCGCTCCTTCAGACTTCCAATACATACTTCTTGTCACCTCTGTTTCCTTTTCCGTACTAGTATATATTTCATACCTGTGCATTGCTTAGAGCACAGCTCTGGTTCTTGTACCTATCCGACTCCACTTTGGTTATTATGTTCCCACTTCTGTCTTTGTCATTCTCCATCTTACTCAGTATTTAGTCATTCTCCATTTTACTAATCTGCTCCACTTCGATTACAAATCTGATTTTCCTCCGACTATATATACTCCATAGATACCTCCTGTACCCCTCAGTCTGAATATTGACATTCTATCGTTTCCTTTCAACTCAACTCCGACCTCCAAGACCTTGACAGTCTAACCCTTCGTCCCCTTCCCTCCTCAACTTGACCTAGTATCAGTCATCTCCACGCCTCCAATCTCCGCTTCTCCAAAATTCAGGGACTGACTGTTGGCAAGGGCGCAGCACATAAGCTGAAGCCAAGTCCTGTCCACTTTAACTCTGGAGTTCTGGAGTTACGACCTCCAAGTCGGCATGGACTCTAACAGATTCTGACAAGAAGACTCTAGTATGGGATCAACTACTAGAGACCATGTTCACCAGAGTAGAAGCTAGTGTGGATGTCAGTTTCTTTTCTCCTCTTTCTTACTTTGACAGACATTGGCACAATATCTTTTCTACTGTGGCACCTCCAAATGGATATGACACATTTCTCATGCTCATCCACAGACATATACCTTTTGACTTCTGACTTTCTCACAGAAATCTGTTGCTTCCCATGTTATATGGATTAACTGGGAGTTTCTACTTTCCTGTGTCCAGCAGTCCCCTTTTATTCTCTTTCCTTTTATATCTCACAGAACTCCACACCTCTATTTAGACATTCAGACTTCTCACACAAAGTTCCACTTATCTCTTATATCCTACAGTATGTGATGCAATGCATTACTTCCTTTTATACTTACACAACATGATGCATCTTGTTGATTTCCTTTTATGTATATTCTCAATCAGGATACCCTAGTAGTGTATATAAAGGGCCACTTGTAGTAGAATAGCTCCCTAGCTAATTCTATGCACTTCTGCCTGCAAAGTCTTCACTCCTCAGAAGGAACCTTCATCTCATCAACATGGGAATGCCCCTTCAAGTCTCTTTGATATCCATGAACAGGACTCCTCCCTAACAGGCAGTAGTCAATACTCTACTCTGAGTCCACTGCCTAATACTCTGAGTAAGAAAGGGCTTAGTGAGTGAAGTCTTTTGTAACCAGATGGCTACACAACAAGAGATCTGTCAGAGAAAGACCTGGTTGAAGTCTGATAAATTCTGAGGGAACTAAGGGAATTACAATGAGAACAGTGGACCTTATATACTGATTGATAGCTCATATGTCTGTAAGTAGTCTGCCCTGCATGCACCTGTGCACATCAGCCAACTCCCATGCCCATGTGACCTAAACAGAGCCACATTGTTACATCCTCCCAACCAGTGTATGTCCTAGCAAACTTCCACTAGGTGTCCTCACCCACAGCCATATGTATCAGCATCTTGAGCTGTGATTGGCAATCTGGTAGCTTTGTGAGTTGTATTTTGCAGAAGATGGTCTTTGAGCTGACTGTCCCAAGCCAGGCTCTCCAGTCCATGGAGATCGATCATCTGGTTAGCACCAGAGGCTGCTGCCTCAGCCTTGCTATCCAAGTCCGTTCAACCACCCCTACTGCTTCCTCCTTGTCTTCCTTGACCCCAACCATATGGCCCTGCTAGGCCAACCCTTAACCTTGCAACACCCATTTGCCTCCAGTGAACTCTGCCTTCAAAGGCTTGCGACGGTTTGCAAGTGCAGTGGTGTGAGCCTGAGCAGCTGTTGGTGGAGGGAGTGGTGGACTATTGCCAAAAAAGGTGGTAGGAGAGGGCTCAGAACATGAACCAGTAATGCAACAGTCTTTCCCATCCCATTGTAAGAAGCAGGTCAAAACACCAAAGATGGCATTGTACATCTGTGCCAAGATGTCATATCTGACCAGGGTATATCCCATGTTCTTCCAGTACATGGTCACCCTCATCTGGCAACTGTATTTGAGACATACAGTAGGTGAATGTTCCAATGGGAAAACAGACAAGTTCCTGTCCCATTGATATCTGTGATAATAAAATCCTCAACCAGAGTGTGGATGTTCTGTGAAGTCGAAATATCATCCATCAATGCAAAGTGAGCCATGATAGCGCAGCATGAGAGGCCATATGAAAATGGGTCCTTACCCATGTCGCATCTTATACTAAATACCTGTGGGTCATCACTTGGCAGCATTCCTATACCATGTGGTAAGTTTTCAATTCGATCCACATCAACTAATTCTAAGTATTCTGCTAGGGCTGTCAGATGTTGTACCTCAAAATGAGGAAGCCAGGTAGTTTCCCCTGATGCCCATTCCACTTCAAACAGTGAGTCCATGCCACTACCATAATGCATGATGATCCATCACACCAGCCATTCTGGTGACGACTTGCCGAAATCCATGACTTGTGTCTTAGTCTGACCTGGAAAGAGTCAATCATCATTTGGCACATGTACTTGTAGTAATGACGAGTGGAGCACTGGGTGAACTCCCTGCTGCTTCAAACAATCTGGTAAGTCCACCTTGAAGGAGTGGTTACTGAAATCCCTTATCAGCTTATAGGGTCCAATATATTTTGATACAAGCTTCCAAGCTTGTGATAAAACAGCTGCACTGAGCAACTGGAGTTCGATGTAAGAGACTATAAATTGGGAGTCTAAAGCGACCACATACCTGGAGTTCGATGTAAGAGACTAAGGAAGCCATTACATCGAACTCCAAG
>JBBPMU010000849.1:0-13061 GCA_038090475.1 Wakefieldia striispora | reverse complement strand
CCCAGTCTAGACCCAACTGTCACCCTTTACCCTGTTTCACTTTGACATGCCTCATGCATTCCACACCCTTCACCCTAAGGCTATGCTTATCTATGACTTAGTACGACTCACACCCCACCAATAGCATTACTACCTCTTATCTAGGCTATGCATAGAGCAGTTAACGCCACAGGTTAGAACACTATAGAACATTCCATAGCATAGCATATCTTTAGATCTACATGTACCATACACTTGTACAAACAGTAGAATAGTATATAAGGGATGCCCCCAGCTTGCAGAAGGACCCAGTCTTGTCCTTCTGGAGATTCCCCGAGCCTCTCTAGTCGCTCGACTTGCCCTTATTGTCCTTCAGCTTGAATAGCCACAACCAGTAAAGGTTTGGTTGTTTCATTAGGACAAGACTTCACTTACTTCTCACTTGGTGTAGAAACCCGCTCTATGTCGAAACATGTGTACTTGTCTAGACAGACTATCAGCCAGTGGGTTGACGACGCACCTAGGCATCACAGTTCTTTACTCAGACACTAACTCAAGTTATTAGTGTCGTCCTTGTCCTCTTACGCTACCTCGTGGGTAAAGGTAGAAGAGCTCCTTGTACCTTCCTTCTGGATAGAGCCAGAGGCGAAAGAAGAACCTCAACCAGAGGTTATACTTGACTACTTGGTACTGGACATTGCCTTCAAACTGGAAGGCACCCCGCTTTACAACCCCTCGACTCCTATCCACTTCGCCACCCCCCTAGCTGAGCCAGTTGACTGGCAGCCCGTTTACAACCACCTGAACGTCCTCTTGAGACCTGGATCCCCCACTCCAAGTCCACCTAATCTTCTCAAGCTTCTCAATCAGATACTTGTCAACCAGGAAGTTGTTGACCTTATTTGAGAGGGGATACGACTTGGTCATCAACAAGAGCAAGAATGAATCAGGAGAGAACAGATTCAGGAGAGAGTTAATCAGGCAAGAGCCTGGGTCGAGGCACACTTGGCTGTTAGAGAGAGAACTCCCACTCCCCACTCTCATACTGGTAGGATTAATTTGGTGCCCAGGCGCTGGTTCTGAGGCCCTACTCCTCCTCCTTTTTTATGCCACCATATTTCTTCTCTTAGACCTAGGGGACTACTTAGGAAGCCTAGTCGTTACTGCTAGTGCTGTGTATGACTACAGGATAGTTACTCCTGTACCCCAACTAAGAAGGGTAACACCTAGGTACCCAAACCATCCTAACCGCCCCCCCCTTATCAAGACGTCAGAAGACAATACCCTATGATCTATATCGCTGCCTTCTTCCTCATCCTTTTCACCACCACTTATTGTTTCTTTACCTACTTGATACTCACAGTGGCATTGCCACTTCTAGAGAGAACCCAAAAAGATAAATTCCCGATATTTTTCGTGTTCCAAATCACTAAGCACAGGATTGCTACCAGATTTGTAGTCCCAACCAATCTAGATAACAGGAAGCTTGACTACAACCTAGCCAAGCACACCAACCCATGGTACCAACCGGAACAGGGAGAAGACGAACCCTCTGGCTGGGGCAACCAAGAAGAGTCTGAATTGGAATTTGTGTACCCCGATCAGCAACCCATAGAAGGCTGGGACAACCAACCAGCAGACCACGCTGCGTGGACAGCAGGAGACCACTGGAGCCCAGTAGACGGTCCCCCCATCATAGTGATCACCACCATACCAACCCTAGGAGCAACAATTGAGGAAGTCAACAAAACCATCATAGACATCCCTGCACCAGAAGAGCTCCTCCCACCGCCCGAACTAATCTAAACCCCTTTCCAACATGGCTGCTAATATTTTGCAAGAAGACTGGGACACTTTGCTCACTAGTTGCGCTCAACTGCAGGCTCAGGTGAACGCCAACAGCGTTAGGATGCAAGAACTTGAACAACAAAGAGATAACCTTGCCGCAGCACTTGCCTGAGCCTCCTCCCAACTAGACAACACAAAAGCAGCCATCAAAGCAGCAGATGACAGAACCAGAGAGTTAATGGGTCTCGCCAGAGACACACACCCAACCAGATCAGGAGGATCAGCTAAAGTCGAAATCCTTACAGATCCCGGAAACTATGATGGTTCACAAGCCAAATTTGAAGAATGGTGGACCAAGATGAAAGCTTGGATGGAATGTAACCCCAAGTTCTTTGGATCTGTAGATGAAGATGGAGATCTAGGCCCTAATGGCAAAAACAGAGCCTATGCTGTCTTGTCTCATTTGAAAGGACAAAAGGGAGGATACTTCGCGGAGACCGAACTCCAAAATCTAGCAGATGGCACCTCCTCCCTCAATGAATGGGCAGATCTAGTCACCAAGATAGAAGGTCTATTTCGACCCCAACTACAAGCCAATTGGGCAAAGAAAACCATATCTGCTTTCAAACAAGACAAGCTGTCAACAGACACCTTCATAGCCAAATGGAGAGCCCTTTACCACCAATCGGACATCTCGGAAGACTTTGGAGTCTGGCTTCTCAAGAACAATGCAAGGAAAGACATTGTAGAGGAATTGTTCAGAAAGAACAAGAGGCAGAAGAAAGTCATAGAGACCCTAAAAGCCCTCAGAGAGATAGGGAAGCACAAAGAGGCCTTTAGACTATTTACCAACAAACCCTCTCCCTCCACAATGAGAAGGAACCCTAATGCAATGGATATTGATGCCACAAGAACAGATGCACCAAAGAAACGCCTCTGCTATAATTGTGGAAGCAACAAACACTTTGCCTCCAAATGCAATAAACCCTCTTCTAGATGCAGAGAATGTGGTTGGTCCAGAGGCGAACACAAGAACTCATGCTCCAAGAAAGGACAAAGAGTCTGCCTCACAGAATCACTCCCTGATGAGAAGCAGCCCTGTGATTCTGATAGCACACTGCCTTGTGCTATTCAAGGAATGTCATTCGAAGAAGCCAAAGCATTCTTCTATGACATGAAGGACACTGAAGCCAACCAGGGAAAAGCCAGAGCAGTCTGAATATTCTGGGAATTCAGCCTACACAATCCAGTTCATCTAATTTAACATATAGTCAAGTGGGGTCTCCAACAGGTTTGGAGCTTGGCCAGGACTCTAAACTGGTGCTTAATTCCACTTATACAATGCAGGAACACCCAGAACTGCACAGAATCCGATCCATGGGACTCAAAGACATTATTCTATCTATTAAGGTAGCTCCTATCAGACACAAGAATTGCTTCACACCAGCAAGAGCTCTATTGGACAGCAGAGCAAACACAGTGTTTGTAGATCACTCATGGGCACAGAAGATGAAGCTTCCATTAACCTCAGTGGGGAAGCCCATCCTGGTGTTCAATGTTGATGGATCTAGGAACTCAGCAGGTGACATCACACACTGTGCTGAATTGGTAATAGACTTTCAGGGACACAGAGAGAGAGTAATAGCAGAAGTCACAGATCTTGGCAAGAATCAACTAATTCTTGGCTACACATGGCTCAAGCTACACAACCCAGATGTAGACTGGTCTAAAGGAACAGTAACAATGAATCGTTGCCCTTGGTCTTGCAGAGCTTTGCAAAACAAATCTCCATTCTCAAGACACCTCCATGACTAAGAGCGCAACTCACTAGCTCACATCCATAGGCTGAAATCAGAAGCTCCTAAGCAGCAAGAAGACCTTAAAACAGAGACGCTTGTCCCAAAGGAGTACCACAGATACCTCAGCACCTTCTCCAAGAAAGAGTCAGAGCACATGCCCTCTAGAAAATCATGGGACCATGCTATAGAACTCAAAGACACCTTTGCACCAAAGAAAGGAAGATTGATTCCCCTTTCCCCTGATGAACAGAAAGAAGTCAGTAACTTCATTGATGATCAACTCAAGAAAGGATACATTCGCCCCTCCAAATCCCCTCAGACATCTCCTGTCTTCTTTGTACCAAAGAAAGATGGAAAGAAGCGAATGGTCCAGGACTACAGATACCTTAATGAACACACTGTCAAGAACAACTACCCACTTCCCCTAATCTCTCAGCTTGTTGACAAACTCAAAGGGGCCAAGCTATTCACAAAGATGGACCTTAGATGGGGATACAACAATGTCAGAATCAAAGAAGGAGATGAATGGAAAGCTGCACTTGTATGTCACAGAGGATCCTTTGAACCTTTGGTGATGTACTTTGGGCTCTGCAACTCTCTAGCAACTTTCCAAACCATGATGAATGACATCTTTGCTGACATGGATGATGTGGTTGTTGTCTACATTGATGACCTAATGATTTTCACCAAAACAGATGACATGGAAGAACATGACAAGATAGTCCTAGAAGTGTTGAAACGACTTGAAGAGAATGATCTGTTTGTCAAACCAGAAAAGTGTGCCTTTCATTCCAAAGAGGTTGAATTCCTAGGAATGGTAGTCACACCTGAAGGTGTCCACATGGATGATGAAAAAGTTAAAGCCATACTGGAATGGCCCATGCCCACTACCATCAGAGGAGTCAGAAGCTTCCTCAGTCTGGCCAACTTCTATAGGAGATTCATCAAAGACTGAAATGAGACGAAATGTTGAAGGTTGAACCTCAAACCTCAAAGGCGAAGTCTTCCTTCCACAGGGTATCAAGTGGGTACCAGTGACACAAAGTCAACTGGGAGTTCTCCTGGACTCAAAGTCACAGGTCTCTGTCTAGGACGCAAAGTCCTTTCTGTAACAAAAGAGAGAGAAAGAGGGAGCGCTGTTTATCCTCTGGCTAAGAGTGTAAATGAGTAGAAGGTTTCCCAGTAGCCCCTCAGAATATCCTAAGGGGGTCTTGCCTAGAAGAAAAATACCTGGGGATATATTTCCAAATAGCAAAGACTGGGGTTACCAGTCGATGCGTTCGCTACTTAAATACAAGTCTGGCAGAGTGCACGGACCATCTATCATAAAGGGAAATACTAAATATGGCAAAGTGCCCTTCAGGTGTAAGACCCGGTAATCCACGTATGGTAATGTCTGTCCGATGGGAACATATCATGAGTAAAAGGAAATGAGTAAATGCACTGCTCTCTGTGGCACATGCCTTCCAATACGATCACGATCAGGTAGTCTCGTAAGAGGAAATGACTAAGAGATAAGAATGTCAATATGTCCAAAAAAGGGTTATTCCCAAAGAGAGTGGCCGCCAGGAATAAGTCTGAAGTCTCGACTGACGGCCTATTGGCAAATGCCACAAAGTGGTCACGTGTGACAGATCATGTGACAGAAGGAAATTATACTGTCATAGGAGCGTACCAATAGAGAAACATCATGTGACATCAAGTCATGTGATCGGCAAAATACAGGTAGATGGCTTTCTTCGAGGATTGCCGCAAGAATGGCAGGGTCCTAAGTAAAAGTTTGAAAAGTGTCAGTAGAAAAGTAGTGTTCTTTTAGGAATAAAATATGGTTTCATAACAAAGACTATGCGCAGGTAGCTCGCCCCTTGAATGACTTGACAAAGAAAGATACCCCTTTTGCCTGGGAAAAGGCCCAACAGGATGCTTTTGATCAATTAAAGCATAACTTCACCACAGCTCCTATCATTGCATTCCCAGATAATGACAAACGCTTCTGTTTAGAAACAGATGCCTCAGACTTTGCAACAGGAGCAGTTCTGTCTATTGAACAAGAAGGAAAATGGCACCCAGTCGCCTACTCCTCCCATTCGATGACCCCTGAAGAAAGGAACTATCCCATTGCAGACAAAGAGATGCTCAGTGTCATCAGAAGTCTAGAACAATGGAGACACTATCTAGAAGGAGGCCAACACGAATTTGAAATATGGAATGATCATGCCAACCTTCAATGGTTCATGAAGAGACAGGATCTCAATCGCAGACAAGCCAGATGGGCCCAATATCTGTCTAGGTTCAATTTCAAATGGATCCACAAAGCTGGTACACAAATGGTGAAAGCTGATGCCCTATCTCGAAGGGAAGACCATGCAATTGGCTTAGAAGATGACAACAAAGGAGTATTAGTAATCCCATCAGACAGGATCGCATCCACCACCCTCCTTGTCTCATCAGATGATGACATCATCTTACAAAGAATCAAAGAAGCTACATGGAAACTTAAAGAGTCAGATGTCATCAAACTCTGTCAAGAAGGTGACACACCTGGTGAATGAAACGACCTCCTTTATGACAAGGATGGAAAAATCTATATACCAGACAATCAAGATCTTAGAATGGAGATCATACGATTACACCATGACACACCAATTGCTGGACATCCTGGTATGGACAAGACATTAGATCTCATCAATAGAACATACACTTGGCCTGGAATGAGGTCAATGACCAAGGAATATGTGTCAAGATGTGATACATGTGCTCACTTTAAAGGCTCTAACCAAGCCCCTGCAGGAAAGCTTCACCCACTAGAGATCCCTAACAAACCTTGGGAAGACATTTCAGTCGACTTCACAACAGATCTTCCACTCTCCAATGGTTATGACAGTATCCTCATTGTAGTGGACTGCTTCTCCAAAGAAGTGGAGTTCATCCCCTGCAACAAGACAGCAACTGCATTGGACACTGCAAAGCTGTACCTGCACAATGTATGGAAAAATCATGGCCTACCAAAAACAATCATCTCAGATAGAGGACCACAGTTTGCATCGCAGGTGATGCAAGACCTATGCAAACGACTTGGAATCCAGTCTAGACTCTCTACTGCCTTCCATCCCCAAACTGATGGACAGACAGAACGCATGGATAGAGATCTACAACAATACCTTCGTATCTGTTATGGATTTCGAAGATACTTGGGAACGAGATGTCGAAATCATCTGGAGACAACTCTCTGGTAAACAAGAGACGGACATGGATACGTTTTTCTTTCCTACTCATTCCTATGATCGCTATTGGTTTGATCTTTCTTCCACGGCGTATAGAGACCTCACTTGGGAGATCATCGACAGTGGTCAATACGACCCTCTGTACCATGACTTCTAAGCTATCTTCAGACTTCACATGGGAACACCGCCATTTCCCACGTTTATGGATGCCCCCGGACTTCTGACTCGCTTCTACCGGGAAGTCCTATTTATTCCTTTTCCTTTTATACTTAGCGGCTCTCCACATCCTCTTTTGGACATGGACCTCCGATTCCTTTCTCGGACACGGGACTCCACATTTCCTTTTACGCATACGTTTCCTTTTACATGTCCTTTGTTGATTTCCTTTTACGATACATGCGACGCGATGCGTCTTGTTGATTCCCTTATACGTTTATTTTCCCTTGTTTGTTCCTTGTAGTATAAATATGCGTTGCTGTACTAGAATAGCTCTTCAGCTAATTCTACGCACTTCTGCCTGCAAAGTCTTTGCTCCTGAAGAAGGTCGCTCGATTTACCTCCTGCGCTAAGCCCTTCCAGCTCTCTGTCTCGTTCACTAATGGGCTTCTCTCTCACGAGCGATAGCCATATACTCTGCTCCTAGTCGTCGCCGACACTATGAGTACAAAAGGATCTCGAGTGAAGTCTTTGTTCCGCACCCGCGTAACAAAAGAATTAGCTCATCCCTTGATCCCTGCTTCTACCCACGGGATCTGCCCAACTTCATGCCATGTATCGTTCTCCTGCTTCGGAGGACTCTTCCGACGACGAACGACAAACCACTGCTTCCCCCTACATGAATCCCTACCAAACCGCACGTCCTTCTGGAACTTCTTCCCCGCACTCTCCCACTCAACCTAGATGACGAGTAGCCGGATTGTCTCAAGTCCCCTCCCCTGATACTCGATGAGGACCACTCTTGAACGTTACTCCTGGGTATACTCCTGTTCCTTCCCCTCTAGGCTCCACCCCTGCTCTCTCTCCCATCCAGTTCCAATTGACTCTCCCATCTTCCCAGCATACCCCGACTACTCGCTCCCCTTCCCCTGCTCCCAGTTCTAGCAGCATGTTGAACCCACCCCAAGACGAACTCAAGGCGGCTTGCCCGGAACCCTTCTCCGGCAAGAGTGAAGACACCTCCCGCTGGCTGTTGGCGATGAAAGCTTACTTCGCCATTAATGACTCCAAGTATAACGACAAGAAGATCGTGATCACCCTCCTGAATCAAATGAACCAGGGAAGAGGGGCAACCTTCTCCGAAGCCTGGCTCATGAAGATTATGACCACTCACATCGCCTCCTGGGCCGATACCCTTACTGAGATAGAGAAGGACTTCCGCACCGTCTTTATACCCCCCGGTCTCAAAGACACCACGCGCATGACCCTCCACACCATCTGAATGGAAGGGAAACCTTTCAATGGTGACTTCAATGCCTTCCACAGCGCATTCCAGCTTGAAGCCTCCAGGAGCGACATCACCAATCAAGCAGTACTCAAGGATCTTCTTCATCGAGCAGTCTCACATCAGATTGCCACCATGATGACAGCCTTAGAGAAGGAACCTGTGACCGCGAATGACTGGCTTGACAAGGCCTCTCATTTCTACCATGCGATCATCCGCAACGATTTACTCCAGAAAGGAGGGACCTCTTATATCGGATCGACCCCGTCCTCATCATGCTACTGCGACCCTATGGCCATGGATGTGGACTACGTCTCCCTTACTCCTGCGGAAAGGATCAACCACATCAAGAAGAGGATGTGTTTCATTTGCCACCGTGTCAGCTGCTTCGCCAGCAAACATTGTAACGGGAAGAACTGCATTTCTATCCCACAGAAGATTAGGATTGCCGAAGAAGACCCTCCTATCGACCCCATTGTGGCCTATGCAAAAGGCAAAGGGTTGCAGCCCAACCAAGTAATCTCTCTTTTGGAACTGTTCTCCGACGATACTCAACAGGCCATCCTGACTGAGCTGGAACAAGAAGCCAAAGAAGAGGCGGATTTTCAACACTGAGGAGTAGAGCGACGTCTGCTACCTCAAGGACTAGGACTCCTGTAACAATAGCTCCTGTTTTTGTATCCTCTCCTGCAGATAGGGCAATACACGTCCCCATATCCCTTTATGCGGGAAGGACAGGAGAAATCATCGCCACCACCACCCTTATCGACTCTGGAGCCACCGGATCATTCATTGACCAAGACTTCACCGTACAAAACTGGATTCCCCTCATTCAACTCGCCGAACCAATCGGAGCCAAGAACATAGATGGAAGCAAGAACAAGTCTGGAGAAATCCGCTACAAGGTATTCATCACCTTGTGCTACACTGACACAGAGCACCAACAGGAACTTATGGTGATCAACTGTGGATCCCAAAATATTATCTTGGGAATGCCGTGGCTAACAAAGGTAAACCCACGGATCGACTGGACCACTCGGACCATCAAATTCGACCATGGAACCAAAGTTCACTGACATGATGACCCCCTGAGGGAAGCGCAAGCCTACCTTATCTGTTTTATCGACAAGAACCTGGACCAGGAATCCAAAACCAATTTCGACTCATGGCAGTGAGCCATGAAACGACGCGTTTTACGCAAATTAAAGCAAGCGCAAATCCTCCTGGAGGTGATCTGGAAGGTAACTCTGTCAACCACTATTGCTGCGCAAAGGAAGGCCCCACAGGTAGTGTTGCCCGATGCATTTAAAGATTTTAAAAAGGTATTCAATGAACCCGAAGACGGCTTTATTCCCCCATCTCGAGACTTTGACCATGCCATCGAACTCAAAGACTCGTTCGTCCCTCGAAAAGCAAAACTGTACTCTCTCAACCCTGCCAAAACTACTGCTTGCAAGGAGTTCATCAAGGAACATTTAAACAAAGGAACCATTCGCCTGTCCAAATCCCCTCAGGCTGCCCCTTTCTTTTTTGTCGCCAAGAAGGATGGAAAGCTCTGACCTTGCCAGGACTACCGCTATCTCAATGAACATACCGTCAAAAATGCGTACCCCCTCCCACTCATCCCCAACCTAATGGACAAGCTATGCGGATCCAATATCTTTACCAAGATGGATGTCCGATGGGGATTCAACAACATTCACATTAAGGATGGCGACCAATGGAAGGCTGCATTCATCACCCCATTTGGTCTCTACGAACCCCTCATTATGTTCTTCAGAATGTGCAATGGTCCTCCCACCTTCCAGGCATTTATGGATCACTACTTCGGCGACATGATGGCGGAAGGATGGCTCATCATTTATATGGATGACCTCTTGATCCACACCAAGAATGATCAAGATCTTCATGACAAATGAACCTGCTGCATTTTGGAACGAATGGCTGAACTCCGTCTCCACCTTAAGCTCGAGAAATGTTCCTTTTCCCAGAAATCAGTCGATTTTCTAGGAATGATCATTGCCGAAGGCAAAATCCGTATGGACCCCACCAAGTTGTCTGCCATCAAATCTTGGGTCCCCCCCACTTCCGTCAAGGGTGTCCAATCTTTCCTTGGCTTCTGCAATTTTTATTGGAAATTTATTGCAGATTTCTCTGCTATCACTGCCCCCCTCATTGCGCTCACCAAGAAATCCACTGCTTGGGAATGGAAATTTGATCAACAACGATCTTTTAATCGCCTAAAAGAGAAGTTCCTTTCCCTACCCGTCCTCTCCATGCTGGACCCACAATGCCCCTTTACCGTTATGACTGACGCCTCCCTTACTGGCACGGGAGCTGTCCTTATGCAAAAGGACGTCAACGGGGATCTCCATCCTTGCTCTTACTTCTCCTGCATGTTCTCCTCAACCGAGCGTAACTACGACATTTATGATCATGAGTTACTCGCTATCATCAAAGCCCTCGAGGAATGGCGACAATACCTCAGTGGTACTCCCCATCCTGTCACCATCATTACTGACCACAAGAATTTTGCATATTTCAAACAACCACATAAACTTACCCGCCATCATGCCTGATGGATGCTCTTCCTTCAAGATTTCGATATCCTCTACGACACCTGCCCTGGTTCTTACATGGGACCCGCCGACGCTCTCTCTCGCAAAGACTTCGTCGACACCTCAGAGGATAATCAAGATGCCACTCTCCTTGATCCCAAGCATTTTATTAATGCCATTGATGCGGACCTTGCCAACAAAATTGCTGAATCATCCACTGCCGACCCCCTCGTTCAGAAAGCTCTACTCACCCTGCAGGCGGGTAGTTCTCTCTTCCCCCGCACCTCCCCTAAGGATTGGGAATTTCATGAGGGCTCCCTTTTCTTTCAGGGACGTCTCTATATCCCTGATCACGCTCACAAAGAGCTTGTCACCTCTATCCATGACTCCCCTGCCGCCAGACACCCTGGCTACTTCCGCCTTCTCCATTTGCTCTGCCACGACTACTGGTGGCCTGGCATGGCGACCTTCGCACGCAAATTCATCGCTGGTTGCGCCACTTGCCAAGCAAATAAGGTCGTCACTCACTGTTATGGATTTCGAAGATACTTGGGAACGAGACGTCGAAATCATCTGGAGACAACTCTCTGGTGAACAAGAGACGGACATGGATATGTTTTTCTTTCCTACTCATTCCTATGATCCCTATTGGTTTGATCTTTCTTCCATGGCATATAGAGACCTCACTTGGGAGATCATCGACAGTGGTCAATATGACCCTCTGTACCATGACTTCTAAGCTATCTTCAGACTTCGTACAGGAACACCACCGTTTCCCACGTTTACGGATGCCCCCAGACTTCTGACTCGCTTCTACTGGGAAGTCCTATTTATTCCTTTTCCTTTTATACTTAGCAGCTCTCCGCATCCTCTTTTGGACACGGACCTCCGATTCCTTTCTCAGACACGGGACTCCGCATTTCCTTTTACGCGTACGTTTCCTTTTATGTGTCCTTTGTTGATTTCCTTTTATGATACACACGACGCGACACATCTTGTTGATTCCCTTATACGTTTATTTTCCCTTGTTTGTTCCTTGTAGTATAAATACATGTCGCTGTACTAGAATAGCTCTTCAGCTAATTCTATGCACTTCTGCCTGCAAAGTCTTCACTCCTGAAGAAGGTCGCTCAATTTACCTCCTGCACTAAGCCCTTCCAGCTCTCTGTCTCATTCGCTAACGGGCTTCTCTCTCACGAGCGATAGCCATATACTCTGCTCCTAGTCGTTGCCAACACTACGAGTACGAAAGGATCTCGAGTGAAGTCTTTGTTCCGCACCTGCGTAACAGTATCTTCACTTCAGACAAACAGGATGAATGGACAAACTGGCTACCCATTGCACAGTTCTCTTACAACTCAAAGAAACAAACCTCCACTCAGAAAACACCCTTTGAGATCACCAGATCTTATCACCCTCGAATGGGTTTTGAACAGTGCAATGTGAAAGCCCCAGCTGCTGAAGAGTTAGTCACAGTGATGGAGACTACCCTAGAACAAACCAAAACCAACCTAGAGAATGCACAGAAACGGATGAAGGAGCAAGCAGACAAACATTGAACTGTTGCTCCCCCATACTTTGTTGGTGACCAGGTTTGGCTCTCCACTGAAAATCTAAAACTCACTAGAGCATCCAAGAAACTCTCAGAGCATTGGCTAGGGCCCTATGAAATCACAATGCTAGTAGGAGACAATGCTGTTAAGCTCTGTCTACCCAAATCCCTCTGCATCCACCCTGTTGTCAATGTCTCGTGTGTCAAACAATACAACAAACACTTAGAAGGACAAAGTACCTTCAAGCCAGGACCAGTTCTTGTCACAGACAACAGAGAGAATGAATATGAAGTGGACTACATTGTTGATTCTAGATGGAAATCAAATCGCCTTGAATATCTGGTGCATTGGAAGGGCTACTCCAATGAGGATCGCACCTGGGAACCTAAATCCAATCTTACGAATGCCCCCCACGCAATCGCACAATTCCATAGAAAGCACCCCAATGCCCCTAGACATCTTAACATGATTTCCAAAGATTTCTACAATCTACTTGCATATTGTGGTTGCCCTATAACAGTCACCCTGGGACACCTCTTACCTTTTGATCACCTGGAAGTCAATCTTTAGAGAGGGGGTAGTGTTACAATCGTAATATTCTCCCTCTATTTTTCCTCATTTTCCCATATTTTTCCCTAATTATCTGAGCCTTCTACAAGCCTAACACTTCTGTTCGCATAATTAGCCCCTATTCCCCTCACAATTGCGACCAAGGTTCT
>JBBPMU010000848.1:0-13064 GCA_038090475.1 Wakefieldia striispora | reverse complement strand
AGGCAATGGGTGCATCGGTAGTGGGGGCATCCAGACTGGAGGTGTCCAGTAGAGCCGCAACGATAGCAAGAACGCTGGCGAGAAACTCATCGGAGGACGGGAGGGGGGATGGGGACCGGGGAGGGGTTTGGGGAGGAGACCGGTTCTGTAAGTTCAGCGAGGGTTGTGAGAAATTCTCTAACCTTGTTAAGGTCAAGCTCGACAACCAGAGAGGATGGGTGAACACGTGGTCCAGGTCCAAGAGATCCCAAACTGGTTGCATCGAGCCCAGGCGTGGGTTGTCAGGGAAGAGGTTGACCGTGGGGAGAATATGGGGGAGGGGCGGCATGAAGAGAGGGTAGGGAAGTCGAGTCCAGCTCATCAGGTCGGATTGGGTAGGAGGGGACGGGGGCGGGTAGAGGAGGTTGGGTAATGGGGAAGAGGCGGGTGGTCCGTCCAAGAGGGTGGGAGTCATCGTGGAGCGCATCGAACTCATCAGGTGAGAGATAGTACGCTCGTTGGAGGGGAGAGAGACTGATGAGGGTGGTTCGAAGGAGGGGTTGGACATTGTTGGCGGGGAGGGTAGGGACGAAAGGTCCAAAGCCGACGTGGTCCAAAGCATCGAGTATAATCCCTCTGGTACCCTGGATGGAATAGGAGAGGGCTGCCACCCAAGATTCTCCGAGTTGGATCGGGGACCACTGTTGAATCTCCAATGAGAGGAGAGTATTCCTGAAGGCCTGGATGAGGATGGGGATCGTTGCCGACGCCTGAGAGGATAAGGGAAGGTTCGCGATGGGGGCGGAGAGTGGTGGTGACGAGAGGATCGAGGCATAGAAGACGTTTCGGTGGAAACGAGGAAGTCTATCTAAGAAAATAGGGACGGGGTCAAGAGTAGAGAGCAAGGCGTCAAGGGGAACTTCCAAGTATGCTGTAGAGGATGTGGGCGGGTTTGCTGGCATAGAGGAAGAGGAGTTAGAAGATGAACGGGAACGGAACGACTCAAGAATCGTTCCAACCGTCCGCCTCAGCTGTCCAGCCAGAGTAGGTGGCGCCGGTGGAGTAACGGAGGACAGGGGTGGTGACGTCGTGGGGGGAGACGATTCCAATGGAGATTCCGTGAGGGGTGACGTGGGCAATGAAGAAGAGGGAGTCGCAAGAGTATTGGATTTTGAGGGCGAGAGCGAAGATGCAATAGAAAAAGAGGACGGTGAGAGCGGAAAAGACGAGGAATACGACTAGGGGAAAGGTGATTTCGGTCATGTAGAGGGGAGACGGAATGAGGGAAAGGCCTTTGGGCGAGAGGCTTTATATAGGTCGAGGATGGTCTTGGCATTTACCAAATTAGATGGCGGTTTCCACGTATTTATCTTCCATGTAGGGGGAAGTTTGAGTCGGTAAGAGACGGGGGAGAGTACTTGGGTGATTTCGAAGGGTCCCTCGTGTCATGGAGAGAGTTTTCGGGAATGGTAACCAAGCTTTAGGTTCTTGTTGTCGAGCCAGACTTTCTGACCAACCTTCCAAGGGGTAAACTTGGTGGTAATATGGGATTTCATGTCGTCTTGCGCTTTCTGATGAGCAGCAGGGGCTTCGGTTCAGGCTTCGTCAAGTTTAGAGAGGCGTTGTTCAGTGGCCGGAATGAAGGTAGTTCGTGAGAGCGAAGGGTATGCACGGGGTTCATACCCGTACATGAGGGAAAATGGGGATTGGTTGGTTACAGAATGGGCATTGGAGTTGTGGGAGAATTCGGCCATAGGAAGGAGGGAAGCTCAGGTGGAGGGTTTTCCTTCACAGAAGATCCGAAGGTATGTTTCTAGCTCCTGGTTGACTCGTTTGGTCTCGCCATCAGTTTGAGGATGATAGGTGGTCGAGAGAGCAAGGTCGTAATTAAGGAGGCGGGCGAGTTCTTTGGTGAATGTGGAGGTGAACTGGGGGCCTCGGTCGGAGATAAGTTTGTCATGGAGGCCGAAGCGAGGGAAAACCTGAGAGAAAAACAAGGAAGCCACCCCTTCGGCAGAGATGGTTTTCGAACAAGGGATGTAAATTACCCCCTTAGTAAGCCCATGGTCAACCATGACCATAATAGAATCATGGCCGCTTGACGGGGGAAGATCAGTGATGAGATCCACAGAGATTTGTTGGAACAGGCAGGTGGCCTTGGAGGGGATAGGAGACAATGGGGGGGTCGTGGGGTGAGTGATAACCTTATTGGCTTGGCAAGTGGCACAGCCAGCAATGAATTTGCGGGCGAAGGTGGCCATGCCGGGCCACCAGTAGTCACGTCAAAGGAGGTGTAAGAGTTGGAAATAACCGGGGTGACCAGCGGCAGGGGAATCATGAATTGAGGTAACGAGCTCCTTTTGAGCATCGTCAGGGATATAAAGGTGACCCTGGAAGAAAAGAGAGCCATCATGGAATTCCCAATCCTTTGGGGAGGCGCGGGGGAATAAAGAACTACCATCCTGGAGGGCGAGCAGCGCTTTCTGAACGAGAGGGTCATTGGTGGTGGACTTGGCAATCTTGTTGGCTAAATCAGCGTTGAGAACATTGATGAAGTGCTCTGGGTCAAGTAGGGTTACATCTTGATTATCCTCAGAAGTGTCGATGAAATCTTTTCGGGAAAGGGCGTCGGCGGGCCCCATAAAGGAACCCGGGCGGGTATCATAGAGGATATCAAAATCTTGGAGGAAGAGCATCCAACGGGCATGTCATCGAGTGAGTTTTTGAGGTTGCTTGAAATAGGCAAGATTCTTGTGGTCGGTAATAATGGTCACCGGGTGTGGAGTGCCACTGAGGTATTATTGCCATTCCTCGAGAGCTTTGATGACAGCAAGTAGCTCTCGGTTGTAGATGTCGTAATTTCGTTCCAGTGGGGAGAACGTGCATGAGAAATATGAGCAAGGATGGAGGTCGCCGTTCACGTCCTTTTGCATAAGGACAGCCCCTGCACCGGTGAGGGAAGCATCAGTCATGACGGTAAAGGGGTGTTGTGGGTCCGGCATGGAGAGGACTGGCAGGGTAAGGAACTTGTTCTTGAGGGTATCGAAAGCGTGCTGCTGTTCGAATTTCCACTCCCAAGTTGTGGACTTCCGAGTGAGGGCAATAAGAGGGGTGGCGATGGCAGAGAAATCGGTGATAAATTTGCGATAGAAGTTGCAGAAGCCGATAAAAGATCTGACTCCTTTAACCAAGGTGGGGGGAACCCAATTCTTGATGGTGGTAAGCTTGGTCGGGTCCATACGGATTTCACCTTTGGCAATAATCATTCCTAGAAAATCAACGGATTTCTGAGAGAAGGAGCACTTCTCGAGTTTGAGGTGGAGACGGAGCTCAGCCATTCGTTTGAGTACTCGTTGGGTTCGTTCGTCATGGAGGGGTTGATCGTCCTTGGTGTGGATGAGGAGGTCGTCCATATAAATGATGAGCCACCCTTCGGCCATCATGTCGCTGAAGTAGTGGTCCATGAACGCCTGAAAGGTAGGGGGGCCGTTACACATCCCGAAGAACATGATGAGAGGTTCGAAGAGGCCAAATGGAGTGATGAACACTGCCTTCCATTGGTCGCCGTCCTTGATGCGAATATTGTTGAATCCCCAGCGAACATCCATCTTGGTAAAGATGTTAGATCCGCAAAGCTTGTCCATGAGATCTGGAATGAGGGGGAGAGGATAGGCATTCTTGACAGTATGTTCGTTCAAGTATCAATAGTCTTGGCAGGGTCGGAGCTTTCCGTCCTTCTTGGCAACGAAAAAGAAGGGGGCGGCCTGAGGGGATTTAGATGGGCGAATAGTTCCCTTAGCTAGGTGTTCATTGATAAACTCCTTGCAGGTGGTCGTTTCAGCGGGGTTAAGGGAGTATGGTTTTGCTTTTCGTGGGGTGAATGAGTCTTTGAGTTCGATGGCGTGGTCAAAATCCCGAGATGGGGGAATAAAACCGTCGTCCGGTTCATTGAATACTTTCTTGAATTCTTTGAATACGTCGGGCAGTGCTACCTGCGGTGCTTTCTTCTGTGCTGCAATGGAGGTGGATAAGGTAACCTTCTGGATCACCTCCAGTAGGAGTCCAGCCTCGCAGGCCTTTCGTTGGACACGTCGTTTGATGGCTTGCTGCCTAGCATCGTAGTTGGCCTTGGATACGTGGTCCGGGTTCTTGTCCAAAAATCAAATAAGGTAAGCTTGCGCTTCCCTTAGGGGGTTGTCATGTCGGTGGACTTTCTGTCCATGTTCGAATTTGATGGTCCGAGTGGTCCAATCAATCCGCAGGTTTACCTTTGTTAGCCACGGCATCCCTAGGATAATGTTTTGGGATCCACAGTTTATCACCATAAGTTCCTGTTGGTGTTCTGTGTCAGCGTAGTGCAAGGTGATGAATACCTTGTAGCGAATTTCTCCGGACTTGTTCTTGGTGCCATCTACGTTCTTGGCTCCAATAGGCTCGGCGAGTCAGATGAGAGGAATTTGGTTCCGTACTGCAAAGTCTCGGTTGATGAATGATCCAGTGGCGCTGGAGTCGATGAGGGCGGTGGTGGTGACGATTTCTCCTGTCCTTCCTGCATAAAGGGATATGGGGACATGTATTGCCCTATCTGCAGGAGAGGATACAAAAACGGGAGCTATAGTTACAGGAGTCCTTGTCCTTGAGGTAGTAGACGTCGCTCTACTCCTCAGTGATGAAAATCTGCCTCATCTTCTTCAGTCTTGTGGTCCAGTTCAGCCAAGATGGCCTGTTGAGCGTCGCAAGAGAACAATTCCAGCATGGAGATTACTTGGTTGGGTTTCAGCCCTTTGCCTTTTGCATAGGCGGCGATGGGGTCGATAGGAGAGTCTTCTTCGGCAATCCTAATCTTCTGTGGGGGAGAACGACGGTTCTGCCCGTTACGATGCTTGCCAGCGAAGCAGCCGACTTTGTGGCATACGAAGCACTTCCTATTCTTGATGTGGTCGGATCGTTCTGCCGGGGATAAAGAGACGTAGTCCACGTCCATGGCCATAGGATCGCAAGAGCGGGACAAGGATGGGGTCGATCCGATATAGGAAGTTCCTCCTTTCCGGAGTAAATCGTTGCGAACAATCGCATGGTAGAAATGAGAGGCCTTGTTGAGCCAGTCATTCGCGGTCGCGGGTTCCTTCTCTAAGGCTGTCATCATGGTGGTGATCTGTCTCGAGACCACGCGACAAAGAAGATCCTTGAGGACTGATTGATCAGAAACATCGCTCCTGGAGGCTTCCAGCTGGAAGGCACTGCGGAAGGCATCAAAGTCGCCATTGAACGGTTTCCCTTCCATGCGGATATTGTGGAGGGTCATTCGTGTGGTGTCTTTGAGGCCAGGGGGTATAAAGACGGTGCGGAAGTCCTTTTCCATCTCGGTAAGAGTATCGGTCCAGGAGGTGACGGGGGCAGTCATAATCTTTGTGAGCCAGGCTTCGGAGAAGGTTGCCCCTCTCCCCTGGTTCATTCGATTCAGGAGGGTGATCACGATCTTCTTGTCGTTATACTTTGCGTTGTTGATGGTGAAATAGGCTTTCATCGCCAACAGCCAGCGGGAGGCGTCTTCACTCTTGCCGGAGAAGGGTTCCGGGCAAGCCGCCTTGAGTTCGTCTTGGGTGGGGTTTGACATGCTGCTAGAGCTAGGGGCAGGGGAAGGAGAACGAGTGGTCGGGGTGTGCTGGGAGGATGGGAGAGTCGATTGGAACTGGAGGGGAGAAAGAGCAGGGGTGGTTCCTAGAGGGGATGGAACGGGGGTATACCCAGGAGTAACGTTCAGAAGGGGTCCTCGTCAAGTATCAGGGGAGGGGACTTGGGAGGATCCGGCTACTCGTCATCTAGGTTGAGTGGGAGAGTGCGGGGAAGAAGTTCCAGAAGGACGTGTGGATTGGTAGGGGTTCGCGTAGGGGGAAGCAGCGGGCGGTCGTTCGTCGTCAGAGGAGTCCTCCGAAGCAGGAGAACAATACATGGCGTGAAGTTGGGCGGATCCCATGCATAGTAGCAGGGATCAAGGGATGAGCTAATTCTTTTGTTACGCAGGTGCGGAACAAAGACTTCACCCGAGGTCCTTTCATACTCGTAGTGTCAGCGACAACTAGGAGCAGAGTATTGGCTATCGCTCGTGAGAGAGAAGCCCATAAGCAACAAGAGGCAGAGAACTGGAAGGGCTTAGCGCAGGAGGTAAGTCGAGCAACCTTCGTCAGGAGCGAAGACTTTGCAGGCAGAAATGCGTAGAATTAGCTGAGGAGCTATCTACTACAAGTCGACCCTTTATATACTAGGGGGGTTACCATAAAGGGGTGACGCGTAAAAGGAAATCAACAAGATGCGTCGCGTCGCGTGTATCATAAAAGGGAATCAACGAAGGATGCGTAAAAGGAAACGTACGCGTAAAAGGAAATGCAGAGTCCCGCGTCCAAGAAAGGAATCGGAGTCCTGTGTCCAAAAAGGAGAAGGCAGAGAGCCACTAAGTATAAGAGGAAAGAGACAAATGGGACTTCCTGGTAGAAGTGAGTCAGAAGTCCAGGGGCATCCGTAAACGTGGGAAACGGCGGTGTTCCTGTGCAAAGTCTGAAGGATAACCTAGAAGTCATGATAAAGTGGATCGTATTGACCACAATCGATGATCTCCCAAGTGAGGTCTCTATACGCTATGGAAGAAAGGTCAAACCAGTAGCGATCATAGGAATGAGTAGGAAAGAAAAACGTATCCATGTCCGTCTCTTCTTCACTGTAGAGCTGTCTCCAGATGATTTCGACATCACGTTCCCAAGTATCCTCGAAATCCGTAACAGTCTTTGCTCCTGAAGAAGGTCACTCGACTTGCCTCACGCGCTAAGCCCTCTCAGTTCTCTGTCTCTTGTTGCTCACAGGGCTTCTCTCTTACGAGCAATAGCCATATACTCTGCTCCTAGTCGTCACCGACACTACGAGTACGAAAGGATCTTGAGTGAAGTCTTTGTTCCGCACCTGCATAACAAAAGAATTAGCTTGTCCCTTGATCCCTGCTACTATGCATGGGATCCGCCCAACTTCACGCCATGTTTCGAGCCCCTCCTGAAGAGAGCTCATCTGACGATGAATGACCACCCGCTGCTTCCCCTCCCTATTTGAACCCATACCAATCCACCTGACCCTCTGGAACTTCTACCCTGCGTTCTCCTACTCAACCCAGACGATGAGTAGCCGGATCCTCTCAAGTCCCTTCTCCTGACACTTGACGAGGACCACTCCTGAACATCACTCCCTCCTATACGCCCATCCCCTTGCCCTTAGGCTCCACCCCAGTTCTTTCCCCACTCCAGTTCCAATCGACTCTCCTGTCTTCCCAACACACCCCGACCACCCGCTCTCCTTCCCCCACACCTAGTACTAGCAGCATGTCAAACCCCTCCCAAGACGAATTAAAGGCAGCTTGCCCGGAACCCTTCTCCGGCAAGAGTGAAGACACCTCTCGTTGGCTGTTGGCAATGAAAGCTTACTTCGCCATTAACAACACCAAGTATACCGACAAGAAGATCATGATTACCCTCCTGAACCGAATGAACCATGGGAGAGGGGCAACCTTCTCCGAAGCATGGCTCATGAAGATTATGACCACCCCTGTCGCCTCCTGGACCGATACCCTTACCGAAGTGAAGAAGGACTTCCACACCATCTTTATACCCCCTGGCCTCAAGGACACCGCACGTATGACCCTCCACAACATCTGTATGGAAGGGAAACCTTTCAACGGTGACTTCGATGCTTTCCGCAGCACCTTCCAGCTTGAACCTCCAGGAGCGACATCACCGATCAAGCCATTCTCAAGGATCTTCTTAGACGCACTGTCTTGCGTCAACTTGCCACGATGATGACAGCCTTAGAGAAGGAACCCGCGACCACAAATGATTGGCTGGATAAAGCCTCTCATTTCTACCATGCGATTATCCGCAATGACCTTCTGTGGCAAGGAGGAACTTCCTACATATATCGGATCGACTCCGTCCACCTCCCGCCTCTGTGACCCGATGGCCATGGACGTGGACTACATCTCTTTGTCCCCTGCAGAATGATCCGAGCACCTGAAGAATAGGAAGTGCTTCATTTGCCACTGAGTCGGATGTTTCTCCGGCAAGCACCGAAACGGGCAGAACCATCGTTCTCCCCCACAGAAGATTAGGACCACCGAAGATGACCCCAAATATGACCGTCTCTCTGCCTTCACGAAGAGCAAGGGACTGGAACCCCACCAAGTGATCCGACTACTGGAACTGTTTTCGGACGACACCAAGGAAGCCATTATGGCAGAACTGGAACTAGATGCTGAAGAAGACTTGGATTTTCAACACTGAGGAGTAGAGCGACGTCTACTTCCTCAAGGACAAGGACTCCTGTACAAATAGCTCCCGTTTTTGTATCCTCTCCAGCTGATAGGGCAATTCACATCCCCATATCCCTTTATGCTGGAAGGACAGGAGAAATCATCGCCACCACTGCCCTCATCGACTCTGGAGCCACCAGATCTTTCATTGACCGAGACTTTGTGGTACAAAACTGAATCCCTCTCATCCAACTCGCCGAACCTATCAGAGCCAAGAATGTAGATGGTACCAAGAACAAAGCTGGAGAAATCTGTCACAAGGTATTCATCACCTTATGCTACGCTGACACAGAACACCAACAGGAACTTATGGTGATCAACTGTGGATCCCAAAACATTATTCTGGGAATGCCGTGGCTAGTAAAGGTGAACCCCCGAATTGACTGGACTAACCAGACCATCGAATTCAAAGGTGGACAGAAAGTTCGATGACACGATGACCCCCTAAGGGAAGCGCAAGCCTACCTTATTTGCTTTATCGACAAGAACCCAGACCAAGTATCCAAGGCCAACTACGACACTTGGCAATGAACTGTCAAACAACGTTTTTGACAAAAACTACGAGAAGCCAACCTCCTCCCGGAAGTAATCTGGAAGGTCACCCTATCAACCATGATTGCCACACAAAAGAAGGCCCCACAAGTTGTGCTGCCTGACGTGTTCTCTGACTATAAAAAGGTCTTCAACGAACCTGAAGAAGGCTTTATTCCCCCATCCCGGGACTTCGACCATGCCATTGAACTCAAAGATTCATTCACCCCACAGAAAGCCAAACCATACTCCCTCAACCCTGAGGAAACAAAAGCCTGTCGAGACTTTATTGATGAACACCTAGCGAAAGGGACCATTCGCCCATCAAAGTCACCCCAAGCTGCCCCCTTCTTTTTCGTCGCCAAGAAAGATGGAAAACTCCAACCCTGCCAGGATTACTGCTACCTCAATGAACATATGGTCAAGAACACCTACCCCCTTCCACTTATCCCAGACCTTATGGACAAACTCCAAGGATCGAATATCTTCACCAAGATGGACGTCCGCTGGGGGTTCAACAACATTCGTATCAAGGACAGTGACCAATGGAAGGCTGCCTTTATCACCCCATTTGGTCTCTATGAACCCCTCATCATGTTCTTTGGAATGTGCAACAGCCCTCTGACATTCCAGGCGTTCATGGACCACTACTTTGACGACATGATGACCGAAGGATGGCTCATCATCTACATGGACAACCTCCTAATTCACTCCAAGGACGACCAGCTCCTTCACGACGAACGTACCCTCGAGTTTTGGAACAAATGGCAGAACTCTGCCTACACCTCAAACTAGAAAAGTGCTCTTTTTCACAGAAATCCGTTGACTTTCTAGGAATGATCATTGCCAAAGGCGAAATTTGGATGGACCCCACTAAACTCTCTGCCATCAAGTCCTGGGTCCCCCCTACCTCTGTCAAAGGCATCCGATCCTTCATTGGATTCTGCAACTTCTATCAAAAATTCATCGCGGATTTCTCTGCCATCGCCGCACCCCTGATTGCCCTTACCAAGAAATCCGCTGCTTGGGAATGGAAGGACGACCAACAGTGATCATTCAACACTCTGAAGGAGAAATTCCTATCTCTCCCTGTCCTCTCCATGCCCAACCCCCAACACCCCTTTACTGTCATGACCGATGCCTCTCTTACCGGCGCCAGAGCAGTCCTCATGCAGAAAGACATCAATGGTGATCTTCCTCCGTGCTCTTATTTCTCCTGCACATTCTCTCCCACCAAGCGCAACTACAACATCTACGACCGGGAGCTCCTCACTGTCATCAAGGCTCTCAAAGAATGGCATCAATATCTCAGTGGTACTCCACATCCGGTAACAATCATTACCGATCACAAGAACCTTGTCTTTTTCAAAGAACCTTGAAAACTCACTCACCGTCATGCCCGTTGGATGCTCTTTCTGCAGGACTTTGACATCCTATATGTATGACACACGCCCAGGATCTTTCATGGGCCCTGCCGACGCCCTCTCCCAGAAGGATTTCATCGACACCTCTGAAGTTAATCAGAGCGTTGTCCTCCTTGACCCTGAACATTTCATCAATCTTATTGATGCTGACCTCGCGAATAAAATTGCCGATTCTACCACCGATGACCCTATTGTCCAAAAGGCTTTACTTGCTCTCCAAAACAGTAGCTCCCTCTTTCCCTGTGCCTCCCCAAAGGATTGGGAATTCCACGACGGATCCCTCTTCTTCCAAGGACGACTCTATATTTCTGACAACGCCTGGAAGGAATTAGTCACATCCATCCACGACTCTCCTGCCGCCAGTCATCCTGGCTACTTCCAACTACTCCACCTCCTCCAACACGACTATTGGTGGCCTGGTATGGCTACTTTTGCTCACAAATTCATCGCCGGATGCACCACCTGCCAGGCCAATAAGGTCATTACTCACCCCATGACCCCTCCTATCTCCCCTATTCCTTCGAAAGCAACATGCCCCTTTCAACAAATCTCCGTGGACCTCATTACCGATCTTCCCCCGTCCGACGGCCATGATTCTATTATGGTCATGGTTGACCATGGTCTTACTAAGGGGGTAATTTACATCCCTTGTTCAAAAACAATCACCGCCGAGGGAGTTGCAGCCCTCTTCTTTTCGCAGGTTTTCCCACACTTTGGTCTCCATGACAAGCTTATCTCGGACCAAGGTCCCCAATTCACCTCTACATTTGCTAAAGAGCTCGCCCGCTTACTGAATTATGACCTCACCCTCTCCACAGCCTATCATCCTCAAACCGACAGAGAGACCGAACGAGTAAACCAAGAGCTCGAAACCTACCTCTGGATCTTTTGCAAAGGAAAACCGTCCACGTGGGTGTCACTCCTCCCCATGGCCGAATTCTCCCACAACTCCAACGTCCACTCTGTCACCAACCAATCCCCATTTTCCCTCATGTACAGGTATGAACCCTGCTCCTACCCTTCTCTTTCCCGCACCACGTTCGTCCCGGCTGCCGAACAACACCTCACCAAACTCGATGAAGCCAGAACGGAAGCCCTTGCCACCCACCAAAAAGCTCAAGACAATATGAAATCCCGCATCACCTCCAAATTCTCCCCATGGAAAGTCGGCCAGAAAGTCTGGCTTGATAACAAGAACTTAAAACTCAGCTACCACTCTTGAAAACTCACCCCTAAATGGGAAGGACCTTTTGAGATTACTCAGGTCCTCTCTCCGGTTTCCTACCGACTCAAACTTCCCCCTACCTGGAAGATACACGATGTCTTCCATGCCTCTATCCTCTCTCCTTATCGAGAAACCGATGAACACGGCCCCTCTTTCTCACGACCACCACCAGATCTCCTCGGATCAGAAGAAGAATACGAAGTCGAAGCAATCGTGGGACATCGGGGTTCTGCATGGAATCCACAGTTCCTTATCAAATGGAAAGGCTATCCATCCTCCGATAATACGTGGGAGCCACCATCCAATTTGGTAAATGCCAAGACTCTCCTGAACTTATATAAAGCCTCTCACCCCAAGGCTTTTCCCTCATTCCGCCCCCTCCTACATGATCAAAGTCACCTTCCCCCTCGTCGTCTTCATTGTCTTCTCTGCCCTCTTGCTTTTCTTTTTCTACTCAATCTTTGCCATCGCCCTCAAGCTCCAATATTCTCGCGACACCCTCTTCTTCATCCTCCACATCACCCCTCACGGAATCTCTGTCGAAATTGTCTCCCTGCACGACATCACCACCCCCATCCTTCGCTACTCCACAGGCACCACCTACTCTGGCTGGATGGCTGAGGCGGACGGTTGGAACGATTCTTGAGTCATTCCACTCCCGTTCTTCTTCTCACATTTCTATTTCCCCTCCTCTTATGCCATAGACTCCCCCCGCTTCACCCACCGCATACTTGGAAATTCCCCTCGACGCCTTACTATCCACTCTCGACCCCATCCCTATTTTTACAGATAGACTTCCACATTTCCATTGAAACATTTTCTATGCCGCGATCATCTCTTCACCCCCACTTGCACTCCCGCTCGCGAACCTTCCCTTATCCTCTCAGTTGACAGTCATCCCACTCCTCCTCCAGGCATTCCGAAACTTGATCCTCTCATCAGAGATCCAACAGTGGTCCCCGATCCAACTCGGAGAATCATGGGCAGCGGCACTTGCCTATTCCATTCAGGGTACAGGAGGGATCATACTCAATGCCCTTGACCATGTCGGATTCGGGCTTTTTGCTTCCTCCCTTCCCCCTAACAATGTCCAACCCCTCCTTCGGACCACCCTCATCAGCCTCTCCCCTATCCAGCGACAGGACTATATCACATCCACAGAGCTCCCTACGTACCACCCTCTGGGACGGACCACTCGTCTCTACCCCTCTGCCAGACCTCTACTACCTGCCCCCGTCCCTATCTACCCCATCTGACCTGATGAGTTGGATGCCACTTCCTTACCCACTCCTGATGCCACCCCTCCCCCATATTCTTCCCACCGCCAACCTCTTCCCTGACGACCCACACCTGGACCAGATGCATATGATTTGGGATCTACTGGACCCCGAACAAATATTTGCCCATCCACTCTGACTGTTGAACTCGACCTTAAGGCTTTGTCCAGAATGCGCCAGATTACCAAAACTTACTTCGGCTACTCACCACAACTTCGCTTGAGGTGCCGTGTGCGGGAAGCGCCGGACTCCGATCGTGATGACCATGTGTCACATTTCAT
>JBBPMU010000846.1:0-13089 GCA_038090475.1 Wakefieldia striispora | reverse complement strand
AATAAAAATATATGGTAAAATTTTTGAGACCACTTTATAGACAGGATTTTTTTGACATTTTCTGGACAGCTCTAGCCAGTTAGGTACCTTGCTGGAGAAAACTGTCCAGTACTGTCCAGCACTGGCCAGAGGGAGGGATGGTTTGCTGATGTGGTCAAACCAATTGGAGTCAAGAACATAGACGGAACCAAGAACAAGTCTGGAGAAATCCGCCACAAGGTA
Organism: Wakefieldia striispora; assembly: GCA_038090475.1. Lineage (NCBI taxonomy): Eukaryota > Fungi > Basidiomycota > Agaricomycetes > Agaricales > Hymenogastraceae > Wakefieldia > Wakefieldia striispora. Next base: position 12,867 of record JBBPMU010000846.1, on the reverse strand, counting down.
TTCATCACCTTGTGCTATGCTGACACAGAACATCAACAGGAACTTATGGTGATCAACTGTGGATCCCAAAACGTCATCTTGGGAATGCTGTGGCTCGTAAAGGTGAACCCCTGGATAGACTGGGCCAACTGGACCATCGAATTCGACGATGGACAGAAAGTTCGCTGACACGATGACCCACTAAAGGTTGAAGTGCAAGCCTACCTTATTCGATTTATCGACAAAGACCCGGATCGAGTATCCTGGGACAACTATGACGCTAGGCAGCAAGCCATCAAACAGCGTTTCCAACACATCATGGAAATTTTAAGAGAATGATAATCAATGATAATTGTAGATAATGGATTATATGGAATTATAATCCATTATATACCCCCCTTTGAGGATTATATAGGATTATAATCTTTTCAAAATTTCCCTGATGCAAAAGCTTCGCGAAGCCAACATCCTACCGGAGGTGATCCAGAAGGTAACCCTATCGATGATGATTGCCGTGCAAAAGAAGGCCCCACAAGTCATGCTGCCCGATGCGTTCAAGGACTACAAGAAAGTATTCAATGAACCAGAGGATGGCTTTTGAAACGAGACGTAATGTCGAAGGTTGAACTTCAATCCTCCAAGGCGAAGTCTTCCCTCAACTCGGGGGTATCGAATCTTTGATAAGTAGAAAAAGAGAGAGCGCCAGTTTATCCTCTGGCTAGGAGTGTAGATGATAAAGGAGATTTCCCAGTAAGCTCCTCAGAAGGTCCTAAGGAGGTCCTGCCTAAACGATAACCACCTGGGTATGATTTTGAAGTAGCAAAGACTGGAGAACCAGTCTACATGGGTACTCTACTTATATATGTCCGGCAAGTGTGCACAGACCATCTATCGTGAAAGGAAATGCTAAATATGTCATCGGTCGTATCATCGGACCGGTATCCTATCTGTGAGGGTCATCCGCCATTCGCTGGACGGGGATCAATGAGAAGAGAAGAAACGGAAATGAAAAGAAGAGTGGAAACACATGTCCATGGAGATATGAGATCTCCAAATCTCGTGAGAATGTCTGTAAAGTCCAAAAGGGTTATTTCCAAAGAGGAGGCTGCCGGGAAGAAGTCTGAAGGATCAACCAATGGACAATCGGCAAGTGCCGCAAGATGGTCACGTGCGACAGATCACATGACAGAAGGAAATTATACTGTCATAAGAGTGTACCAAAAGATAAACATCAGATGACGTTAAGTCACATGATCAGCGAAGTACAGGTAGACGGCTTTCTTCAATCGGATTGCCGCAAGAATGAGGGTTTCTAAGTAAAGGTTGTAAAGTGTCAGTAAAAAGGTAGTGTCTTTCAAGGATAAATTATGGGGTTCGTAACAGCTTTATCCCTCCGTCCCATGACTTCAACCATGCCATTGAACTCAAGGACTCGTTTACCCCATGAAAGGCCAAGCCGTACTCCCTCAATCCCGAGGAAACAAAGGCCTGCAAGGACTTTATCGATGAACACCTGACCAAAGGCACCATTCGCCCATCGAAATCCCCTCAAGCTGCCCCCTTCTTCTTTGTCACTAAGAAGGACGGAAAGCTCCAATCCTGCCAGGACTACCGTTATCTTAACGAACATATGGTCAAAAATGCCTACCCTCTTCCACTTATTCCCGACCTCATGGACAAACTCCGTGGATTGAATATCTTTACCAAGATGGACGTCCGATGGGGGTTCAACAATATTCACATCAAGGACGGTGACCAATGGAAAGCTGCATTCATCACTCCATTCAGTCTCTACAAACCCCTCATCATGTTCTTCAGAATGTGCAATGGTCCCCCTACCTTCCAGGCATTTATGGACCACTACTTTGGCGACATGATGGCTGAAGGGTGGCTTATCATCTACATGGACGACCTCTTGATCCACACCAAGGATGATCAAGACCTTCACAATGCCCAGACCCATTGTGTTCTGGACCAAATGGCGGAACTCCACCTACACCTCAAATTGGAGAAGTGTTCCTTTTCTCAGAAATCCGTTGACTTTTTAGGAATGATTATTGGCGAAGGAGAAATCCGAATGGACCCCACCAAACTCTCCGCCATCAAGACCTGGGTGGCCCCCACGTCTGTCAAAGAAGTTCGCTCCTTTCTCGGGTTCTGCAATTTTTACAGAAAGTTTATTGCCAACTTTTCCACTATCGCCGCTCCTTTGATCACCCTGACCAAGAAATCTGCTGCTTGGGAATGGGAAGATGATCAACAATGCTCATTCACCATGCTCAAGGAAAAGTTTCTTTCATTGCTGGTTCTCTCTATGCCAGAACCACAACGCCCATTTACCATCATGACCGATGCCTCTCTCACTGGTGCTGGAGTGGTCCTTATGCAAAAAGACATCAATGGTGACCTCCATCTGTGCTCCTACTTTTTGTGCACGTTCTCTCCCACCAAACGCAACTACGACATCTATGACCGCGAGCTGCTCGCCATGATCAAAGCCCTCGAGGAATGGCACCAGTATCTCAGTGGTACTCCTCATCCTGTGACCATCATCATGGACCACAAGAATTTGGCCTATTTCAAGGAACCTTGCAAACTCTCCTGTCGACATGCCCGATGGATGCTCTTTTTGCAAGATTTCGATATCCTCTATGACACCCGCCTGGGATCTTATATGGGCCCCGCTGATGCCCTATCCCGAAAAGACTTTGTCGACACTTCCAAGGACAACCAGGATGTTGTCTTACTCGACCCCGAACACTTCATTAATGCCATTGACACCGACCTTGCCCAGAAAATCGCCAATTCCACCCCCGACGACCCTGTTGTGCAGAAAGCCCTCCTTGCCTTACAAAATGGCACCTCTTTGTTTCCCTGCACCTCTCCCAAAGATTGGGAATTCCACAAAGGGACCCTTTTCTTCCAAGGCCGCCTCTACATCCCCGACACTGCCCACAAAGACCTGGTCACTTCCATCCACAACTCCCCTGCCACCAGCCATCCTGGCTATTTCTGGCTTTTACACCTCCTCCATCGTGACTACTGGTGGCCTGGTATGGCTACCTTTGCTTGCAAATTTATCACTGGTTGTGCCACTTGTCAGGCCAACAAGGTCGTCACCCATCCCACTACCCCGCTGTTGTCCTCCATTCCGTCCAAAGTGACCCACCCCTTTCAACAGATCTCTGTGGATCTAATCACTGATCTTCCTCCCTCTGATGGCCATGATTCTATTATGGTCGTGGTCGACCATGGTCTTACAAAGGGGGTAATTTACATCTCATGTTCGAAATCTATCACTGCCAAGGGGGTTGCTTCCCTCTTCTTTTCCCAGGTTTTCCCTTGCTTTGGCCTCCACAATAAACTTATCTCCGATCGTGGTCCCCAATTCACATCTGCATTTGCTAGAGAACTTGCTCATCTCTTGGATTACGACCTCGCCCTATCCACCACCTACCATCCTCAGACCGACGGCAAGACTGAACGAGTCAACCAAGAACTCGAAACTTACCTTCGTATCTTCTGTGATGGAAAACGACCACCTGGGCATCCCTCCTCTCTATGGCCGAATTCTCCCACAACTCCAACATCCACTCCATTACCAACCAATCGCCATTCTCCCTCATGTATGGCTATGAACCCTGCTCCTACCCTTCTCTCTCCCACACTACCTTCATTCCGGCCGCCGAGCAGCGTCTCACCAAACTTGACAAAGCCAGGACTGAGGCTCTTGCCACCCACCAAAAGGCACAAGAAGACATGAAATCCCACATTACCACCAAATTCACCCCCTGGAAAGTCAGTCAGAAGGTTTGGCTAGACAACAAGAACCTGAAACTCGGCTACCACTCACAAAAACTCTCTCCTCGATGAGAAGGCCCCTTCGAAATCACCCAAGTCATCTCCCCCATCTCCTACCGACTCAAGCTTCCTCCCACCTGGAAGATACACGACGTCTTCCACACTTCCATTCTATTCCTGTATCAGGAAACTGATGAACATGGCCCTTCGTTCTCACGCCTGCCACTGGATCTTCTCAGATCAGAAGAAGAATATGAAGTCAAAGCTATCGTGGGACATCAGGGTTCCACTCGGAATCTGCAGTTCCTTATCAAATGGAAAGGCTATCCATCCTCTGACAATACATGGGAACTGCCATCCAATTTGGTAAACGCCAAGACCCTCCTCAACCTATATAAAGCCTCTCGCCCCAAGGCTTTCCCCTCATTCCGCCTCCCATCTACATGATCGACTTCACCTTCTCTCTCATTGTATTTATTGTCTTCTCCACCCTCACCCTCTTCCTCTTTTACTGCATCTTTGCTATTGCCCTCAAGCTCCAATACTCTTGTGATGCCCTCTTCTTCGTTGCCCACGTCACCCCCAACGGAGTCTCTATCAGAATCGTCTCACACCACGACATCACCACCCCCATTCTCCACTACTCCACCGGCGCAACCTACTCTGGCTGGACAGCTGAGGTGGACGGTTGGAACGATTCTTGAGTCATTCCATTCCTGTTCATCTTCTCACTCTTCCTCTCCCCCTCCTATGCCAGTCACCCCACCTGCATCTCCTATGGCGTACCTGGAAATTCCCCTCAATGCCCTCCTCTCCACTTTGGACCCCATTCCTATTTTTACAGATAGACTTTCTTGTTTCCATCGAAACGTCTTCTATGACGCAATCCTTGCTTCCCCTCCACTCACGCTCCCACTCACGAACATTCCCCTATCCTCACCCCAGTCGATGGTCATCCCCATCCTCATCCAGGCATTCCAGAACTCTATCCTCTCGTCAGAGATCCAACAGTGGTCTCCTATCCAACTCAGAGAATCTTGGGCAGTGGCCCTCTCCTACTCCATTCAGGGTACTGGAGGGATTATTCTCAATGCTCTTGACCACGTCGGGTTCGGAATATTCATCCCTACCCTTCCCACCAACAACGTCCAACCCCTCCTTCGAACCACTCTCATCAGTCTCCCCTATCCAACGACGGGACTATATCTCTGCTGTGGAGCTCCCTGTGATCCACCCTCTGGGACGAACCACACGCCTCTACCCCTCTACCAGACCTCCTCTACCCACTCCCGTCCCAACCTACCCAATCCGACATGATGAGTTGGACGTGGCTTCCCTTTCCCCTCTTAATGCCACCCCTCCCCCATATTCTCCCCACAATCAACCTCTTCCCTGACGACCCACGCCTGGACCAGATGCGCCCCATCTAGGATCTACTGGACCCAGATCACGTTTTCAATCATCCCCTCCGACTGTTGAACTCGACCTTAATGAGGTTAGAGAATTTCTCACCACCCTCACTGAGCTCACAGAGCCGGTCTCCTCCCCTTCCCAATCCCCAGTCCCCATCCCCCCTCCTATCCCCCAACGAGTTCCTTGCCTCCATACTTGCTATCGTTGTGGGTCCACCAGCCACCTTCAACCCGGATGCCCCCATTACTGATGCACCCACTGCCTCCGAAACTCCCCTGGACACTTCTCTCGGAACTGCCCAGTTGACAGACGATGCCACCCTCTCTGGACCCGACAATTTATTAATGATGATGCTCTCCCAGACTTCGATGATGAGCACATCTGATGATAATGATTTGGTGAATCATTCTTCCGACAGGGGAGCTAATGTTACAGATTTCGAAGATACTTGGGACCGCGATGTCGAAATCATCTGGAGACAACTCTCTGGAGAAGAGGACATGGACATTGATATGTTTTTCCTTCCTACTCATTCCTATGATCACTACTGGTTTGACGTTTCTTCCACGGCGTATAGAGACCTCACTTGGGAGATCATTGATAGTGGTCAATACGACCCTATTATATGTACATGACTTCTAAGTCTACCTTCAGACTTCGCACAGGAACACTGAAGCGAAGTGTCACTCAAACAAACTGAAGAAGAGATTAAGGAAAGTGCGCCGGGTTCTAAGGGTTTACCAGCAAGGAAGGCGGCGACGAGAGATTTTTGGAAGTCGTGTAAGGGTGGAATGGTGTAGAGGAGTAGCCCAAGTAATCAAGGAGAATATCCTTAAATCACTCCCTTGGAAGAATGATCAAGTAGATAAGACTGGGGAACAGTCGACTATGTACATAGGTTTATATGTACATACCAATCAAAGGGAGATGGGTATTTGCTGAGAAGCATGATGGCCATAAAAAGGCTTGCTTTGTAGCAAAAGGCTACACTCAAGTCTTTGGAATTGACTATGAAGACACCTTCACTCCGGTCACTCATTTTGAAACCATTCGTCTACTTCTAGCAATTGCATGCTTAGAAGATTGGGAGTTGGAAGCTCTCAATGTCAAGACTGCCTATCTCTATGGACAGCTAGACAAAGAACTATATATGGTTCAGCCTGAAGGATTCATTGTTCCTGGAAAAGAGAACAAAGTCTACAGGCTTAGACAATCAATCTATGGCCTGAAGCAGGCTGCGCTTCAGTGGAACAAATAGTTTGATGGAACCCTCCAATGCAAGATGGGTTTCAGACGTCTTTTTTCAGATCCTGGGGTTTATTTCAGAAAACAGGGAAAAGATATCACCATTATTGTTTTCTATGTTGATGATGTGTTATTTATGGGAAACAACCTCACTCTTATCTGAAAACACAAGAAAACATTTATGACTCAATGGGAATTGAAGGATTTGGGAACAGCCACCAAATATCTTGGTTTCCAGATTGTCCACAATCACAAAAAGAAGACTTTGTGATTAGACCAAACTCCATATGCCCAAAAGGTTGTGGAACACTTTGGACAAGTCAATGCTAAACAAGTATTGACCCCATTACCTACTGGCTACAACCTAAGACCATCAGACAAAGAGACTACTTCAGAACTACATTCCTGTTATCAATCAGTCATTGGATCATTGTTATACATCATGCTTGGAACAAGACCAGACATTGCCTTCACTGTTATCAAGATGTCACAGTTCTCTGCAAACCCTACAGAAGAGCATTTGCAGAAGGCAATCTACATTGTTCGCTACCTATCATACACGACATCTTATGGAATCACTTTAAATGCTCAAGGACCATCAAACAGACTCCTCACATACTCTGATACAGATTGGGCTGGTGATATCAAAACTTCTCGATCCACCACTGGTTATGCCATCTTCCTTGCAAATGGCATTTGTTCTTGGCTGTCTAGATGGCAGAAACATGTTTGACTTTCCTCCACAGAAGCAGAGTATTGTGGAATGACTGAGTGTTGCAAGCAAATCCAATGGATACACAATCTACTTGAGGAGATCCACATCTCTTTACCCTCCATTCCTCTTTGTGTCAACAATCAAGGTGCAATATTTCTAGCTTCAAATCCTGCTCAAGAGGGACACACCAAACATGTTCGCATCCCTGAACACTACATTTGTGAAGCTGTCCTTCACAAAGAAGTGGAACTTTTCTATGTTCCAACTGACAAGCAATTCACAGATATCTTTATGAAGAACTTGGGCAAGATTGCTTTCAAGCATGGAAGAAAGTACATCTCTCTTTCCTAGTTTCAATTCATAACATTTCTAGTGAGGAAGAGTGTTGAGATTTAGAGATCTAGACATGGATCTCATTACTGGTCTATGACATTTCATCCTTTTGGACTTTGTCATTCATACATCATAGATCCAGACCAATCCAGATCTCAGATCTAGATTGATACTAGTTCTAGAATGGAACTAGAAGTTAGAACCAAGGTGAGTCACTATCATGTTATTCACTTCAGATGATAGTGAGATAAGAGTCCATTACCCTATTAGACAATAAGGATATCTATTACTCATATGATATGATAGGAATGTATCTTTGGTCATTTCTTATGACTCATCCTTATCTCTTATTGTTCTTATCCTCTCATTCTGATTGGTAGATAAGAACCTCACACATGTATTTAAGAGGGGACTTATATATCATATCCCCTCAGCCAGAATTCTATCCTCAGATTCACTCCTCCACATATCCTCACCTCACCTATTCCTTGATCAATATCAGTGAGTGTTCTCCTCACTGGTAACCATAGCCTCTGCCTTGGTATCACCCTAGCCTTCCACTAGGAGTGGATCATATACCAAACCTTGTATCCCTCAGTACAAGAGAACAGAGAGGGTTTATACTCTCTTTATAGTACTCTGTAGACATTTTTGTAAACCCAACCACTCTAGAGTACTTTGTAGACAAAATTTGTGCTGTCATTTGCCATAGTGCACTACATGGTCTACAGTAGATTTCAAATACATACATGTACAAGGCAAGTAGGCAAGAAAATTAACTATGTAATGAAGGCAAAATCACAAGCAGGAGAGTGACAGAAATAGTGAGGGCAATACAGTGACTTGAAGGCAAGGATAATAGCAAAACAGTGAGAGGAATTGATATGGAGTAGCACTGAGACAACCACAAAGAGAAAGGAAAGAGAGCATGCTAGGTTTGAAGGGCACACCAGCAAGGAATTGGGTGAGGACAAGTTCTTGATAAGGGTTGAAAGAAATGTTGAAAGTAGGAGTCCAAGTAAGATGATGGAGCTATCCTGATATCCTACTCTTGGAAGTAGAATCAAGTAGATAAGACTGGGGAGAAAGTCTAGCTACTTATACTGTACAAGATCATGCATGGGCCATGTGGTGCATATCCTGAACTAGTAAGTCCAAAGTGGTCTGAAGAAAAGAAATACAGAAAAGGAAATCATATGATGTGAGGATCATGTATCTTTAAGTAAGCATCTATGAGTCAATGAGAATAAAGATAAGGGGATAAGAGAGGGCCAATAGTGAAAGAAGAGCAGAAGATAAGCTATTGGCCAATTGGCAAGTGCTGCGAGTGGCCATGTGTGTCAGATCACATGACTGAAAGAAGTTTATACTGACATAGGAGCATACCAGAAGGGGAACACCATGTGATTCAGAAATACATGTTGGTGCATGTCTTCAAGGACTGTGCATAGTGAAGAGAGTTAGTTACAGTAAAAAGTTCGAAATAAGTATGATTTTCATAACAGGAATAGTGAAATGACAAGACAACAGCAAAATGGTGAGGGCAATGGCAAAACAGCAAGGGATGGTGAAACAACAATGGCAATGGTGAAACAGCAATGGCAATGGCAAAATGGCAAGGGTAGCAGCAAAACAGCAGAGGAAATGGTGAAATGGTGAGGACAACAATGAAGCAGCAAGGGCAATGACAAAACAGCAAGGGCAACTGAAACAGCAAGGGCAATGGTGAAACTAGTAAGTACCAAATGGCAAACCAATCCATTACAAAACAAACATACCATATTGGTTTTTGAATTCAAGGAGGGACGAGGCAAGTGGAGTGAGTAGGCTACCATGGCTGATCAAATGCAACATGGCATAGCATCACAAGCCTCTCAATACAACACACTTGCATGGATTAACTAAGCATTGCTGTCAGTGTAGTTATGGAGAACAGCCATAAATCACATACCACCTGCCCACCCCCTCCACCATTGGCACACTGCAACTGAGTAGCTAAGCATTCAAGTATATAGCCTGTATTGTTCGAATGTGCAAAGGTCAATATGCCTATTGAGGTAGAAATGTTGAGCCTCATCCAATGCATGACTGCATACCCAGCGAGGTTGAACTGCACCACATGGAAAGTGGGGGATTAGATGACATTGTTGAATGATCTGTTGCACAGGAATGACTTTTGTGTTCAGGTGCCAATGCCTAGTTGAATGGCTGATAGAAAACATCTTCATGGTGTCATCCAACATTTGCAAGGGCTTGAACCAATGGACATAGGCAAGAGGGTGGGGATAATGGCTGAAATGAGATGGTAGTTGGAAGATGGCTTGAACTTCAGCCACACATAGACCTACAGGTGTGCGACTCAGTATATGTGTTGTAAAATAATGAGAAACTTATTAACATACTGTACCATGTAAACCACCCTGTTTTCATAACTTGGCATCCACCTCTACCAAAACCATGTCAAATCTAGTGAGCACCAGCAGCTTGCAAATACCATTGCTGTGTTGTGGATAGGTACAAATTCTGGAGTTCTTGCTCATCACATGCTCTAATGGGGGAGGAAAGATGACTAAGTTGGTGAAAACATCAAAGCAATCATTAGCATTGGGCTCAAAAAAGCGATCACTAGGGGGCAGGGAATTGACAAATCCTTTGAGCACATCAAGGAAGCACACTGCCCCATGCTGTTGTTCAAGATATAGAATGGTTTGCTTGGGAAATTGTGGTTGGTGAGAGACCTGATAGTAGAGTGAGGAAGATGGCACAACTGGCTGTTGAGTGGGTCTGTTGGACCCTGAATCACTTGAAACAGAGGACTCAGATCCCATGTTGCTGGGAGCAGTTTGATGATGCCATTCCAAGTAACGGCCAAACCAGATGGTAGCTTCTTGCTGTTGTAGCCATCTGGTCATCTGAATTGTGTAGTCTTTTTGACTTGTCGCAGCATATGCTTTCTTCATGAAGTTGATGTGGAGACACTCTGATGTCTCAGTATCCAATCTATCAAGGCTATCTAGATTATGAATTGTATTAGTATAGTGAATGAGTGAGTGAAACTTCAGGATATTGAAGTACTCCTGACACCCAAGCTCCATGAATATCCCCTTCAGGCAATGGAAGCTGTCAAGAGCATGCTGTAAAGCAGCAAGCATGTTGTCTGTGTGTGAATGGTACTACGCAAGGTGGACAAAGTTGATGAGACAGCAAGCAGCTTGTAGGACCTGTGGCTCTGCAATAGCTCCCACAAGTGTGCCAACAAACATGTGTTCAAGTTGCCTGTGGTTACTAGAAGTCCACTGTTTCACAGTCAAGATTCCATTCTTGAAGTGTTGAAGTCCCAGGAAGATAGGCATTGCTTGGAAACATGCATCAAAGTGAGTTGTCTCTGCGATTGTGCTGCACCATCTCTTGAGGTGATCCTTGATGATCCCTTGATGTAGCTGGTGTAGGATGTCTGAAGTAATGCAGAGGAAGATGTTGGAATGGGGGAGCTCAGCCCAGAAGGGTGAGAAGATGGGATGCAAACCCTGAAGCGAAGCGTCACTCAAACAAAACAAAGAAGAGAGGAAACTCAAGGATTGTGGCTCAAGGGGAGCACCAGAGGTGAAACAGGCAATGAAAATATCAAGATACAGATTGAAAGATATGTTGAGAGTGATGAGAGGTCCAAGTAGGCGAAGGAGCTATCCTTAAATCACACCCTTAGTAGTATGATCAAGTAGATAAGACTTGGGAAACACCAGTTGCAACCTAGCTACTTAAATAGTGTCTGGTGATGAGTGCACACAGACCATCTACCCTAAAGTAGGAATACCATGTATAGTATCTGACGATAAGGTGTCAGTCTCAAAAATCATAAAAGGAAATAGAAGTCTGAATGGAATGTATCCTGAGTCATCATCTATGTGTCAATGGGAAAGAAAGATAAGGAGGTTGCTGGGCCAATGGCAAAAGAAGAGCAGAAGATAAGGTATTGGCCAATCAGCAAATGCCAGAGTGGTCACGTGTGTCAGATCACATGACAGAAAGAAATTTATACTGACATAGGAGTGTACCAAAAGAGGAACATCATGTGATAGGTCATGTGACTTTTGAAGTACATGTTGGTGCCTGCTTTCGAGAGCTGAGCATAGCAAAGTTGATTAGTAAAGGTAAAAAGTTCAAGATAAATATGATGTTCGTAACATTACCCCTTCTAAGGTCTGAGATGTCCCAATGAGGAAGAGAACTTTTTTACGCTTCATAGTCTATGTTATAAAGCCATATTTTTATTCTTGAAAGACGCTACTTTTCTGACATTTTTTCAACTTTTACTTAGGATTTCACCTTTCTTGCGGCAATCCTCGAAGAAAGCCATTTACCTATATTTCGCTGATCACGTGACTCGAGGTCACCTGATGTTTCTCTATCAGTATGCTCCTGCAACAGTATAATTTCCTTCTGTCAGGTGATCTGTTGCATGTGACCACTTTGTGGCACTTGCTGATTGGGCTGTCAGTCGAGACTTCAGACTTATTCCTGGCAGCCATCTCTTTGGGAATAACCTGTTTTGGACATATTGGACTTCACACAAGATTCGGAGATCTCTTATCTCCATGGACATGTTTCTCCTCTTCTTTTCATTTCTGTTTACTTCTCTTCTCGTTGATCCCCGTCTAGTGAATGGTGGATGACTCTCAGATAGGATACTGGTCTGTTGATATGGCCAATGTGGTACGATTCCTTTTCTTTGATTTCTCATTGGACACTTCCTAGACTGGACAATTACATACACAGTATTGCCAGACACTATTTAGTCATCGATGTACAGACTGGAATCCCCAGTCTTAGCTATTTGGAATAATATTGCCCAGGTGTTGTTCTTCTAGGCTGGACCCTCTTAGGATATTATGAGAGGTCACTGGGTAATCTCTTCTATCATTTACACTCCTAGCCAGAGGATAAACCGGCAGTCTCTCTTTTTTGTACTCGACAGATCCCCCGGTTGAAGGGAAGACTTCACCTTCGTGGTTAGAGGTTCAACCTTTACATCTTGTCTCATTTCAGTCTAGGCGAGTAAGAGAGGAATGAGATTGGAAATCCACACTATAGTCGTGGAAGAGACTGTGGAACTCTGCTGTGGAGAGTCTGCGGAGTTTTCTGGGGGTGGAAGGGTGGGCTTGGTGGAAGGTTTTGATGACTTCTGGTGCATTTTTAAGGTGGTCCGCCAGTTCCCATGTGCAGTCTGTCAGAATTCCTCCCAGCCCTTCCAGTGCATCAGCAAATCAGCCCTCAGCTGGACAGTATTGACCAGAACTAGGACAGACTTGACAGTCTGACAGACCTCTCCAGCTCCCCTAGTAAGGTACCTAACTGGATATGACTGGACAGATGGTTTCCAG
>JBBPMU010000845.1:0-13097 GCA_038090475.1 Wakefieldia striispora | reverse complement strand
CACATGATTCAGGGGCCATTTTGTAGCCAAGAGTGAGTACAATATTTCGTCCCACCAAACCTAAGCGACATTCCCACCCCTGTTTGCAGTATGCTTCACACACTGCATTGTATTAAATTATTGCAACAGTTTTTGGAGTCACTGTATGAAGGTGCCAAAACTGGCAGAGTGGAGGGCATCTAGGATGGCTCCTCTGGTACTCTGGGTGGCAGTGGTAAGAGCTGCATCCCATGATTCTAGGAGTCTGGATGGGGTGTGAGTTATGCATGTGTGGAACAAAGACTTCACTCAGTAACCTTTTGTACTTGGGGTACTAGGCAGTGGACCTAGAGCAGAGTATTGACTAAGACCTGTTGAGGTAAAGTCTTTCAGCAACAATAGAGAGACTCAAAGGGCTTAGCATGCTTGGGTGAGGTGAACAACCTTCTAAGGAGTGAAGACCTTGCAGGCAGAAGTGCATAGAATTAGCTGAGGAGCTAACTACTACAACACAGGGTTTATATACTACAAGGGTTCCCAAAATAGGAAGTACTAAAAAAAGGAATCAACAAGATGCATTGTGTGTATTGTAAAAGGAAAGACAGAACTCTGAAGGAAGAAGTCTGAATGTCTAAATAAGAAAGTGGAGTTCTGTGAGCATAAAAGGAAAAGGAGTTCTGTGTCTAAAAGGGAAATGTGGGACTCCATGTGATAAAAGAGGAAAGAGAATAAATGGGACTTCCCAAGTGAAGAAGGATGAATCTTGGGGGCATCCATAAATGTGGGAAGCAGTGGTGTTCCTGTGAGAAAGTCAGAAATCAAAGGGCAAATGTCTGTGGACAAGTGTGAGAAATGCATCATATCTGTTTGGTGGTGCTGCAGTGGAGTCAAGATCATGCCAATGTCTGTTGAAGTAAGAAATAGGAGAGAAAAAGGTGATGTCCATACTGGCTTCTATCCCAGTAAATGTAGTTTCCAGTAGTTGGTCCCATACCAGAGTTTCTTTGTCAGAGTCACAGACTAGGGAGCCATGGGAAACTATAACAGTGTGGGTAATGATCTCCCAAATAAGAGAGTATGTGCAATAGGCCTGTTTGAGGTCCATCTGGACCAGTGATGACAAGAATAGGGGCTGGCAGTGGATCTGGTTGAGTAGTGAGGGGGAGTCAAGAAGGGAGGCATAGAGGGCATGTCAAGTGTGGGGAGGAAGGTGAGATGAGTATATGAGAACATGGTCCAATGTCAAGAGGATCCTGTTAAGCAGGATATCAAGGTCAGTTTCAGAAGGGGGAGTTTGCATTAAATGAAGAAAAGAAACAAAAAGGGGAGAGGAGTTCAATGGTCATTCCAACCATTGTCTTCAACTGTCCAGTTGCTATTGATTCTGCTAGTAGAGTAATGGAAGTCTTGGGATACAACATCCTGTGGGAAGACAAATATGAAGGTGATGGTGAGGTCAGCAATGCAGAAAACACAGAAGAGGGAGTCATGGCAGTATTGGACTTTCTTGGCAAGTTTGAAAATGGAGTAGAGAGCAAAGAGGGTGATGGCAGAAAAGACAAGGAAATATGACTAGGGGAAGGGTGATTTTGATCATGTAAGGGAGGAGAGGGCAGGGAGAAGACATTGGGTCAAGAGACTTTATATAGATTGAGGAGTTTCTTGGCATGGACAAGATTGGAAGGTGGTTCCCAGGTGTTGTCAGAGGATGGATAGCCTTTCCACTTGATTAGGAACTGAGGTTTCCATGTGGAATCCCAATGTCCCATGATGAGTTTGACTTTATATTCTTCTTCTGTTCCCACAAGATCTGGTGGCAGCTTTGAGAAGTTGGTACCATGCTCCTCTGTTTCCTTATATGGGAAAAAGTGAGGTGTGGAAAACATCATGTATTTTCCATGTGGGAGGTAGTTTGAGGTGGTGTTATGATTTCATCATTCTTTATCGAACTTTTTACTTAACGAACCACTTCGCTATGCTCAGCCCTCGAAGGCGAGCACCAACATGTAATTCCAGTCATGTGACTCTTTCACACGATCACGTGATGTTCCTCTTCTGGTATGCCCCTATGTCAGTATAAACTTCTTTCAGTCACGTGATCTGACACACGTGACCACCCCAGCACTTGCCGATTGGCCAATTCGCTATCTTCCACTCTTCTTTTGCCATTGGCCTGGCAGCCTCCTTATCTTCCTTTCTCATTGACTCATAGACACTTACTCGATGATACGCAATCTTCGCATCATACGACTCTCTATTCTTTTTATCATTGGATGATAGCATACGCACAGCATGGTCCATGCATGACTTCCCATACTATATAAACCCATGTACATAGTCGACTGATTCCTCAGTCTTATCTACTTGTTTCTACTTCCAAGGGTAGGAATTAAGGATAGCTCCTCACTCTACTTGGGTTATCATCACCTTCACCATTCCACCCATTCATGACTTCAAGAATCACCTTCTCGCTGCCTTTCTTGCCGGGTTCCCACTAGAACCCTCTGCATTAAGTCTACTCTCTTCCTCTTTTTGTTGTTTAAGTGTTGCTGCACAACAGGTGGTAGGAGATGGAGGAGAGTACTTAGGTAATTTTGAAGGGTCCTTCTCATCTAGGGGCAAGTTTGTGAGAAGGGTATCTGAGTTTGAGGTTCTTGTTGTCAAGCCATACTTTCTGTCTGAGTTTCTAAGATGAGAACTTGGTGGTATTGGTGAAGGCCAAAGTGAATTGGAGTCCTCTATCAGAAATGAGTTTGTTGTGGAGGCCAAATCTTGGGAAAACATGGGAGAAAAAGAGAGAGGCAACTCCCTTGGCAGATATAGTTTTCAAACAAGGAATATAAATTACCCCTTTAGTAAGCCTATGGTCTACCACAACCATGACTGAATCATACCCCTGTGACAGGAGGAGGTCAGTGATAAGGTAAACTGAAATTTGTTGGAAGGGGCAGGTGGTGAGGGAGGGAATCAGGGATAGGGGTGGAGTAGTTGGGTGAGTTTGGACCTTGTTTGTTTGACAGATGGTGCAACTAGAGATGAATTTTCAGACATAAGTAGCCATTCCAGGCCACCAGTAGTCATGTTGGAGGAGATGGAAGTATCCAGGGTGTTTGGCTGCCAGGAGGAGGGGATGGAGTTAATGAGGTCGCAACAGGAGGTTTCAGAGATATAGAGTTGTCCTTGAAAGAAGAGGGCTCCTTCATGGAATTCCCAATTGGTTGAGGAGGTGCAGGGGAAGAGGGAAGTTCCTTTCTGAATGTTTGTCAATGCTTCCTTTACAATGGGGTCTGAAGCAGATGAGGATGTGATTTGGTTGGCTAAATCTGCATTGATGAGGTTAAAGAAGTGCTCTGGGGTGATAAGGGTAACATCTTGATTATCCTTGCTGATGTTGAGAAGTCTTTTCAGGAGAGAGCATCAGCAGGGCCCATATAGGTCCCTGGCTTGGTATCATATTGTAAGTCAAAGTCTTGTAGGAATAACATCCAGTGGACATGTCAGTGGGTGAGTTTGTAGGGTTCCTTGAAATAGGTGCTTTCCATTGGTCACCATCCTTGATTCAAATATTGTTGAACCTCCATTGGACATCCATCTTGGTGAAGATATTGGATCCTTGAAGTTTGTCCATGAGGTCCAGAATGAACAGAAGAGGGTAGGCATTCTTGACAGTGTGTTTGTTGAGATATCAATAGTCTTGACAAGGTTGGAGCTTTCTGTCCTTCTTTGTGACAAAGAAAAAAGGGGCTGCCTGAGGGGATTTTGATGGATGGATGGATCCCTTCTCAAGGTGTTCCTTAATGAAGTCTTGGCATGTGGTGGTTTCTTCAGGGTTGAGTGAGTACAGCTTGGCTTTCCATGGAGTGAATGTTTCCTTGAGGTCAATGGCATGGTCAAAGTATCTGGATGGTGGCATAAAGCCTTTGTCTGGTTTGTTAAAAACCTTCTTGTACTTGGTGAACATCAGAGGGAGAACAATTTCCTCCTTCTTGACTTGGGCAGCAATCATGGTAGAGAGGGTAACCTTACAGATAATCTCCAGGAGGACTCTGGCTTCCTTGAGTTTACATTGAAGTTGTTGTCAAAAGGCAATTTCTCAGAGTTGGTGGTCCCATCATAGGTCTGTCTCATTGTCCTTGCCTATAAATTGGATCAAGTATTCTTGTGCTTGTCTGTGCAGGTTATCATGCCAAGGTGTTCATGGCACATTGGGGAATTCAACCATTCAATTGGTCCAGTCAATCTTGGGGTTTTGTTTGACTAGCCAGTGCATCCCCTGGATGACATTTTGGGATCTGCAGTTGATGACCATAAGTTCCTGTGGGTGTTCTGTGTTTGCATATCTGAGGGTGATGAACACCTTGTATCTTATTTCTCCTGTCTTGTTTTGAGTGCCATCCATGCTGTTTACTCCAATGGGTTTGGCAAGGCACATCATTGGGATTCAGTTTTGGATAGTGAAGTCTCTGTCAATGATAGATCCTGTTATGAAATCATACTTTTTCTTTGAACTATGACACTTACTTATATTTTTTCTCTTTGCCTTTACTACAGACACTCAAACGATTTCACTACAGGGCATCCTTGAAGATCCCTGCTAACATGTATTTTGAACCATGTGACTTCATGTGACTTACTGGTATACTCTTGCCTCAGTATAATTTCCTTCATCACATGATCTGAGACACATGACCTCACAGCACTTGCCGATTCCTGGAAGATGGGACATTCCTATGTCAGTATATAAATTCCTTTCAGTCCATGTGATCCAGCACACATGTGATGCCTTTCAGCAGACTTAGGCCAGATGGACATTGGACTGTTGTTTATTGGACTTACCCTTTGGTGCTTATCTTTTGACCATCAACCCCACAGATACTTTTGGACTTCACATTTGGACTTCTCTTCTATTTTCATTTCCATTTCTAGATCTTCTCCAGAGATTCCTGATCATGATTGTATTGGAGGGCACAACGCACAGTGCAGGACTTTGACTCATTGGACATGACTCAAGATATGTGATGTTTGCATCATATGATTTCCTTTCTTGTATTTCCTAGTCTCACACCAGATGGACTTACTATATTAGGATATGCATAGCTTGGTCTGTGCATGAACATTCCCATGTAGGTAGACACTATTTAAGTAGTAGAGTATTCAACTTGAAACCCCAGTCTTATCCATTTGTCTAGTGTTTCCAAGGACATTAGATTTAGGTTGGATTCCCTACATCTTGTAGGATTACTTGGACACTCCCACTTTCAATTTTACTTTCTCCTTTTACTTGAACGACTTGTACAATTCCCCTATTGACAAAGGGAAGTCCTTGCCTTGAGGACTTTGAAGATATACACAAGTACTAGCCTTTGAGCTAGATTCAACCTTCGATTCTCTGATCTTGTTTCAGATCTAGTAGCTCCAGAGTCAATGAGGGCAGTGGTGTTGATGATTTCTCCTGTCCTCCCTGCATAAAGTGATATGGGAACATATATTGCTCTAGCAGTAGGGGAGGATACAAAAATGGGGGCTATTTGTACAGGAGTGTCAATTCTGAGGGAAGAAGACATTGTCCTACTCCCCTTAGTGAAAATTCTCTTCATTGATGGTTCTAGAGCCTAGAGGTCTGTTCTTCAGTGGGTGTGTCTGGAGTGGGATCAGAAAAACATCTCTAGCATTCTGATTGCTTGATAGGTCTTGAGTCCTTTGCCTTTAGCATAGGTAGCAAGGGGATCAACTGTTGCTTCTTTGGCTGTCCTAATCTGTTGTTTCTGCAGGGGTTTTCAGTGATTCTGTCCATTTTGGTGGTTGCCTGCCCAGCACCCTGTCTTGTGGCAGACAAAGCACTTCTCATTTTGGATGTGTTTGGATTGCTCAGCAGGGGAGAGCAAGATGTAGTCCATGTCCATGGCCATTGGGTCTCTGGCATGAGGGGTGGGCACTGATGATCCAATGTAGGAGGTTCCTCCTTTCCAAAGCTGTTCAGTGTGGACAATTGCATGATAGAAATGAGAGGCTTTCTTGAGCCAATCTTTCACAGTGGTGGGTTCCTTCTCTACTGCTGTCATCATAGTGGCCAATCTGTTTGAGACTGCCCTCTTGAGGAAATCCTTGAGGACAGAGTCATTCTAGATACTGCTCCTAGAAGCTTCCAGTTGGAAGGCACTGCAGAAAGAGTCAAAGTCATCATAGAAGGGCTTGCCTTCCATGTGGATGTTGTGGAGAGTCATTTGCATGGTGTCTTAGAGACCAGGGGGTATAAAGATGGTGTGGAAATCCTTTTTGAGGTTGACTAGGGTGTCCTTTCAAGAGGTGATGGGGGCATTGAGAACTTTGTTGAGCCATGCTTTGGAGAAGGTGGCTCCTCTCCCAATGTTCATTCTGTTGAGGAGGGTAATCATGATCTTCTGATTGTCATACTTCATAGAGTTAATTGTGAAATAGGCCTTCATTGCTAATAACCATCTGGACACATCTTCACTCTTGCCAGAGAAGGGTTCTGGGCAAGTTGCTTTGATTTCATCTGCTGTTCTGCTAGACATGCTGCTGGCATGGCTCAGTTTAGAGGAAGGGGTTTGAGTGGGCTGAGGGGATGGGGTGTGCTGAGATGATGGGAGAGTTGATTGGAACTGGGGGAGTGGAGAGAACTAGAGTGGTCCCAAGAGGAGAAGGGATGGGTGTGTAGGTGGGAGTAATGTTTGTTGAGATCTATGACATTTCATCATTCAGACTTCATTAATTCATATGTCATAGATCTAGATCATTCTAGACTCAGATCTAGAACTGAGGTGAGTCACTATCATATTATTCATTTCAGATGATAGTGACATAAGAAGTCCTTTGTGCTATTGGACAATAAGGATATGTATTACTCATACAATATGATACAACTATATCTTTAGTCATTCTTCATGACTCATCCTTATCTCTTATTGTTCTTATCCTTCCATTCTGAGTGGTAGATAAGTGTTATGAAAAATCATACTTTATTGAACTTTTTACTGTTACTGAACTCTTTTGCTATGCTCAGTCCTCAAAGACAGGCACCAACATGTACTTCCCAGTCATGTGACCAGATCATGTGACGTTCCTCTTTTGGTACACTCCTATGTCAGTATAAACTTCCTTCAGTCACATGATCTGACACATGTGACCACTCATGGCACTTGCCGATTGGCTGATAGCTTATCTTCTGATCTTCTTTTGCTATTAGACCCTCTTTATCATTTCCCATTGACTCATAGATGATGACTCAAGATACACATTGACCATACAAACCTTTCCTTTTACAATTACCCAAGTTTCCACCATATCGGTGATGACCTTATTTAGTCATTCCTTTTACAGTAGTTGGTCTGTGTGCACCCCATCACCAGACACTATATAAGTAGGGACATTGCAACTGGTATTCCCCAGTCTTATCTACTTGATTCTACTTTCAAGGGTAGGATTTAAGGATAGCTCCTAAGTCTAACTTGGACCACCTACTCTACCAACATACCACCCCTTCATGACTTCCACCTCTTGCTCCTCACCACATTCATTGCTGGAAATCCCTTAGAACCTGGTGCACTCATTCTTCTCTCCTCTTTGGGTTGTTTGAGTGCTACTGCATATCAATAAGAACCTCACATATATATATAAGAGGGGACTTATACATTGTATCCCCTCAGTTAGAATTCACTCCTTGGTTCTACTCCTCTACTAGTTCTTACTTCAATAAACTCCTTGATCAAGACTAGTGAGTGTTCTCCTCACTTGTCACCATAACCTCTGCTCTTGGCTGTGTGTATTGCACTTCCTCTCACATACAGTAGTGCCAAACCTCATATCCCTCAGTATGAGAGATCAGAGAGGGTCCCATACTCTCTTTAATGTTCAGGAGGGGTCCTCATCTAATATCCAGGGATGGGGTCTGAGAAGATCCAGCTACTCACTGTCTGGGTTGAGTAGAAGAATGTGGGGTGGAAGTTCTAGAAAAGTCTGAGAGACTGGTAGGGGTTGGAGTATGGGGAGGCAGCAGTGTTGTCTTCTTTGTCAGATGAGTCCCTGCTAGGTGGGGCTCAATACATGGTTGTGAAGTGGTCAGATCCTGTGCATCAATGGCAGGGATCAAAGGAAGAGCTAATTCTTTTGTTATGTGTGTGTGGAACAAAGACTTCACTCAGTAACCTTTCATACTTGGGGTACTAGGCAGTGGACCTGGGGGTATTGACTAAGACCTGTTAGGGTAAAGTCCTTCAGTGATAGATGAGAGACTTGAAGGGCTTAGTGAAGCAAAGCATCACTCAAATAACCACAAGAAGAGAGAAGAGATAGCATGCTGGGTTTGAGGGGCGCTCCAGAAACAAAGGCAGTGAGTAGAGAGAGATGGAAATTGTGTAAGGGCAGAATGTTGAGGTGATAGAGTGTCCAAGTGAGGAGAAGAGTATATCCTTAAATCCTACCCTTGGAAGTAGAATCAAGTAGATACATAAGACTGGGGAATACCGCAACATCCCTACTTAAATAGTGTCTGGCGATGTAGTGTGCACAGACCAACTACTGTAAATGGAATAACTAAATAAGGTCATCACCAATAAGGTGGAAGTCTAAGTAATTGTAAAAGGAAAAGTTCATATGGTCAACACGTATCTTGAGTCATCATCTGTGAGTCAACAGGAAAGGAAGATAAGGGATAAGGAAGGGCCAATAGCAAAAGAAGAGCAGAAGATAATCTTTGGCCAATTGGCAAGTGCTGCGAGTGGTCACATGTGTCAGATCATGTGACTGAAAGAAGTTTATACTGACATAGGGGCATACCAAAAGGGGAACATCACATGACTTTCAAAATACATGTTAGTGCTTGTTTTTGAGGACTGAGCATTGTGAAGTGGTTTGTTTAAGTAAAAAGGTTCGATAAAAGAATGAGAATCATAACACTTAGCATATGCAGGTGAGGCAAATGACCTTCTTGAGGAGCAAAGACTTTGCAGGCAGAAGTGCATAGAATTAGCTGAGGAGCTAACTACTACAGTAAGGGGTATTTATACTACAAGGAGCAAATAGAGAATAACAACATGTCACATAGTCACATAGCACATAAAAGGAAATCAACAAGATGTGTTGTGTTGCATGAGTATAAAAGGGGATGATGTGTCATGTTGCATAGGATATAAGAAGAAAAGCAGAACTCCATGTGGTGATGTCTGAATGTCTAAATAGGGATGCAGAGTTCTGTGAGATATAAATAGAAGAGATAAAAGGGGACTACTGGACACAGGAAAAGAAGAAACTCCTGGTTAATCCATATAACATGGGAAATGGTGGATTCCCATGTGAAAGTTAGAAGTCATGGTGTAGAGGGTCATATTGACTGGAGTCAATGGTTTCCCAGAGCAAGTCTCTATAAGCCATGGAGGAAATATCAAACCAAGTGCAATCATAGGAATGAGTAGGAAAGAAAAACATATCCATGTCCCCATCTTCTTCTTCTAGTAGCTGATGTCAGATAGTAGCTTCATCTTACTCCCAGGTGTCTTTGTCCAGAACCATAACAGGTATTCAATGAAAAGACAGATGGATGAAAGAAAGCTCCCCTTGTTGCAAAAGGCTTCTCTCAGGTCAAGAACTTGATGTGAAGCATCACTCAAACAAACAGAGGAGGAGAGAAAACTCAAGAATTGGGGCTCAAGAGGAGCAGCAGAGATGAACTGGGCTACAAGAAGATTGAGGTATGGCAAGAAGGATATTTTGAAGGTAAAGCAATCGAACCAGGCGATCGCTTTGATCTCTAATCACCTAAGTGACTAGGCTTTCGCACAGCAAGGGCGAAAGGGCAGAGGTTATGGACACTAGGAGAGAGATAACTCACTAGTGTTGATCGAGGTAGATCAAAGAGTAAGCGGAGTAGTCCTTTGTGAGGTGCGAAGATATGGTACAACTTATCTCTGTATGAAATACTGTTATCTGCCAATGGATAAGCAATCTGCTATCATATGAAATAAGAAGACATGATAGTGGAAACGGGGTGTTTGTCAGAATGTTCTAGGGTTGCACCCTTCATATCATATTTGATATGAGTCTAGAACATTGGAATCAATCTATCAATTGTTCCATCTGAGAAACAATAGATCAGATCTAAGATCAGGGTATCTGGAGATGAAGATCTGAAGATGAAATACCACTGATCTCGACACCTATTTCTCTTGCACATTCTCTCCCACTGAGCACAACTATGACATTTATGATTGAGAACTTCTTGCCATAATCAAGGCTCTCAAAGAATGGCGACAATACCTCAGTGGGACTCCTCACCCTGTCACTATCATCACTGACCACAAGAATCTGGCTTATTTCAAGGAGCCTTGCAAACTTACTCACTGCCATGCCAGATGGATGCTCTTTTTACAGGACTTCAACATCCTCTATGACATGTGCCCTGGATCCTTCATGGGTCCAGCCGACACCCTATCTAGGAAGGACTTTGTTGACACTTCTGAAGACAACCAAGACGTTGTCCTTCTCAACCTGGAGCATTTTATTAATGCCATTGATGCTGATCTTGCAACCAAGATTGCCAACTCTTCCACCGACAACCCCATTGTGAAGAAAGCCCTACTCGCACTCCAAAATGGCAGCTCTCTGTTCCCTCGAGCCTCTCCCAAGGATTGGGAATTCTACGAAGGATCCCTCTTCTTCCAAGGACGTCTTTATATCCCCGACGCCACCCGGAAGGAACTTGTTGTGTCCATCCATGATTCCCCCACTGCCAGACAACCTGGCTATTTCCATCTACTCCACCTCCTTCATCACAATTATTGGTGGCTGGGAATGGCAACTTTCACCTGAAAATTCATCGCCAGCTGCACCACTTGTCAAGTGAACAAGGTCATCACTCACCCAACCATGCCCCCACTATCCCCTATTCCTTCTAAAGCCACATGCCCCTTCCAACAGATATCGGTCGATCTTATCACAGATCTTCCCCCGTCAGGTGGCCATGATTCTATTATGGTTGTGGTTGACCATGGACTTACTAAGGGGGTAATTTACATCCCTTGCTTGAAAACGATCTCTGTGGAGGGCATAGCCTCTCCGTTTTTCTCCCAGGTTTTTCCTCAATTCGGACTCCATGACAAACTCATCTCCAATAGAGGCCCTCAATTCACCTTGGCATTTGCCAAGGAACTTGCCCGCCTCCTAAACTATGATCTTGCCCTCTCCACTGCCTACCATCCTCAAACCGATGGCAAAACCAAACGCATAAACCAAGAACTCGAAACCTACCTTCGGATCTTTTGTGAAGAAAAACCCACCACTTGGGCTTCTCTCCTTCCTATGGCCGAATTCTCCCACAACTCCAATGACCACTCTGTCACCAACCAATCCCCATTCTCCCTCATGTACAGCTATGAACCCTGTTCTTATCCCCCTCTCTCCCTTACCACTTTCGTACTGGCCGCCGAACAACGACTTACCAAACTGGATGAGGCTAGAATGGAAGCCCTTGCTGCCCACCAAAAGGCACAAGACGACATGGAATCCTGCATCACCACCAAGTTCTCCCCTTGGAAAGTCAGACAAAAGGTCTGGCTTGACAACAAGAACCTCAAGCTTGGGTAACACTCTCGAAAGCTCTCCCCACATCAGGAAGGCCCCTTTGAAATCACCTAAGTCATCTCCCCTGTCTCCTACTGACTCAAACTCCCCTCCACTTGGAAGATACACAATGTCTTCCATGCTTCCATTCTTTCTCCTTAGTGGGAAACCAACAAACACGGCCCCTCCTTCTCATGCCCGCCACCAGATCTTCTTGGATCAGAAGAAGAATATGAAGTTGAAGCCATTGTGGGACATCAGAGTTCCACTTGGAATCTGCAGTTCCTTATCAAATGGAAAGGCTATCCATCCTCTGACAATACGTGGGAACCGCCATCTAATTTGGTACATGCCAAGACCATCCTCAACTTAATAAAGCCTCTTGTCCCAAGGCTTTCCCCCCATCCTGCTCTCCCCCTACATGATCGAAGTTACCTTCTCCCTTGTCGTCATCAGGGAAATTTTGAAGAGATTATAATCCTATATAATCCTCAAAGGAGGGTATATAATGGATTATAATTCCATATAATCCATTATCTACAATTATCATTGATTATCATTCCCTTAAAATTTCCCTGATGGTATTCATTGTCTTCTCCACCCTCACCCTCTTCTTTTTCTATTCTATCTTTACCATCGCCCTCAAACTCCAATACTCTCGTGACGTCCTCTTCTTCATCCTCCATGTCACCCCTCATGGCATCTCTGTCGGAATCGTCTCCCCCCATGATGTCAACACCCCCATACTCCACTACTCCACCGGCACCACATACTCTGGCTGGATGGCTGAGGTGGACAGTTGGAATGATTCTTGAGTCATTCCATTCTTGTCCTCATCCTTCTATTTCACCTTCCCCCTCTTCTATGCCAGTTACCCCTTCTGCTTCTCCTAGTGCATACCTGGAAATTCCTCTGGACGCGTTACTCTCTACCTTGGACCCTATCCCCATTTTTCTAGATAGACTCCCCCAGTTCCACCAGAATGTATTCTATGCTGCGATCATCTCGTCACCCCCACTCTCACTCCACCTCGTGAACCTTCCCTTATCCTCTCAGTCAACCATCATCCCTCTCCTCCTCTAGGCCTTCTGAAACTCCATCCTCTTGTCGGAGATACAACAGTGGTCTCCTATCCAACTCAGAGAATCTTGGGTGGTGGCCCTCTCCTATTCCATCCAGGGTACCAGTGGGATTATACTCGACACCCTTGACCACATTGGGTTCGGAATATTCATCCCCACTCTTCCCCCCAACAATGTCCAACCCCTCCTCCACACCACCCTCATCAGCCTCTCTCCTATCCAATGAAGAGACTATCTCTCATCCAACGAGCTCCCTCAGAGCTACCCTATGGGACGGACCTCTCGTCTCTACCCTATTACCCAACCTATACTACCTGCCCCCGTCCCTACCTACCTGATGTGAAGTGTCACTCAAACAAACAAAAGAAGAAACGAGGAGGAGCACACCAGGTTCTAAGGGTTTTCCGGCAATGAATGTGGTGACAAGAGATGCTTGGAAGTCGTGGAGTGGTGGAATGGTGA
>JBBPMU010000844.1:0-13106 GCA_038090475.1 Wakefieldia striispora | reverse complement strand
TAGGTAGCCAGGAGTGTGTACTAGCATTCGTCTCACCAATGCTAAGCGAGATTCCCATGGATGCATGCAGTGTGCTTCACACACTGGATTATTGTCAAACATTGGAATGGTTTTGGGAGTCACTGTAATAAGGGACGCCCCCAGCTCACAGAAGGACCCAGTCTTGTCCTTCTGGAGATTCCCCAAGCCTCTCTAGTCACTTGATTCACCCTTATTGTCCTTCTGCTTGAATAGCCTTAACCTGTAAAGGTTTGGTTGTTTCACTAGAGGACTGGAAGAAGGTGGTATGGTCTGATGAGACCAAAATAAATTGCCTAGGGTCAGATGGGTGCAAGTGGGTGTGGAAAAAGGCAGGGGAAGGGCTCAGTGATAGGCTGGTAGAAAGTACAGTCAAGTTTGGAGGAGGTTCCTTGATGATGTGGGGGTGTATGACTTAGCAAGGAGTTGGCTATGCTGCCAAGATTGAAATGAGACAGAACTGTCGAAGGTTGAACCTCAAACCTCAAAGGCGAAGTCTTCCCTTCAACGGGGTATCGACGATATTGGGAGTAAAAGATAGAAGTGCCTATTTATCCTCTGGCTAGGAGTGTAGATGATGTAAGAGTTTCCCAGTATATGCTTCAGAAGATCCTAAAGCGGTCTCGCCTAAAAGAAGATACCCTGGGGAGTAAATTCCAAATAGCTAAGACTGGGGAACCAGTCTACATGGTACTCTACTTATATATGTCTGGCAAAGTGCGCACAGACCAAGAGATCAAAAAGGAAAATACTAAGTATGGCAATCGCCCTTCAGGTGTAAGACCTGGTAATCCGCATATGGTAATGTCTGTCTGATGCGAGCATATCATGAGTAAGAAGAAATGAGTAAAACGCACTGCTCTCTATGGCTCGTGCCTTCTGATATGATCATGATCGGGTAATCTTGTAAGAGGAAATGACTAAGTAAGAAATCGTCAATATGTCCCAAAAGAAGAAAAAGGGTATTTCCAAAGAGAGTGGCCACCAGGAATAAGTCTGAAGTCTCGACCGACGGCCTAATCAGCAAGTGCCGCAAAGTGATCACGTGCAACAGATCACGTGATGAAGGAAATTATACTGTTGCAGGAGTGTACCAATAGGTAGACATCATGTGACATTGAGTCACGTGATCTTCGAAGTACAGGTAGACGGTGCTCTTTGAGGAGTCACTGCAAGAAAGGAGTTCTAAGTAAAAGTTTTGAAAATAGTCAGTAAAAAGATAGCATCTTTCAGGAATAAAATATGGGGTTTGTAACATTACCCCCTCTTTAGAATCAAGTCATCCCGACTTGGTACGACGCTTCGAGGTCGATACGAGAGCATGCTCCCAAAGGAGCGAAATCTATAGAGTAGTCTTTGAACAGTGATTGAAACTCGCTCATCTCAAGTCCACATAGGCTTCGGGGGGCACTGGTAATCTTGCGTTTGAACTCTTTAACTTTTTCAGGAGCATTGCGAAGGTTGTCAGCGGGCTCCCAAGTTCTATCGGTTTCATCCCAGCCCAGCCAGTGGACGAGGTATTCGAGTTTCTTTTTGTTCAATCTTGAGGCGACGATGTAGTCGACCTCGTGCTCTTCATATCCTTCATCATTGACAATGATAGCATCGGGTTTGGACTTCTTTTGTCCCGGGAGGACTTCTTTATATGGTTTAACCCTGGAAACGTTAACCGTCGGGTGAATAGCAATATTTTTAGAGAGGCGGAGTGTCACCGCATTCGGTAAGATCTGTAGGATTTCGTATGGCCCTATCCATTTTTGCATGAGTTTGCGTGTCGCATACGGGAGCTTGAGGTGCTCCGTGGATAGCCAAACTTTCTGGCCGATTTCATATATTGGGGCGTCAGATCTCTTTTTATCTCCTTGCTGTTTCATCCGATGGCATGCTTGTTCCAAGGCATTTTTTACTTGATTGTGCGAGGACTTGCAGTCTTTCGCGAATTCACCACTTCTTGATAGGTCTCCTTCAAAGCCTAGTCGAGGAGCGTACTTCCTGGTAATTGTGAATGGAGTCGTTCCAGTTGCGGATCCAAGCGAATTGTTGTGTTGGAATTGGGCAAGTTTGATCCATTCGGCCCATTCCTCCTGCTTCTTCGCGACATAAGTCCGAAGGTATTGCTCGAGTTCTCTGTTGATCTGTTCTGTTTGTCCATCCATCTGGGGGTGGAAGGCTGTCGACAACTTCTGTTGGATTCCCAGTAATTTGCATAGGTGTTTGGTGAATTCTGAGGTGAACTGTGGTCCTTGGTCCAATACTACCATAGAGGGGATGCTGTGTTGACACCATACTTCGTCCCTGAATAACTTCGCTAGATCTAAAGATGAAATTTTCTTCAAGCAAGGTGCGAACACCACCTCCTTGGAAAACCTGTCAATGATAACGCAAATTGAGTCCCATCCGTTTGAAACAGGTAAACCAGTAATAAAATCAATGGAAATATCTTCCCAAGGGCCAGCAGCGACCTCAAGGGGTATCATTTTGCCTGCCGGTGCCTTTTGCTTACCCTTTGTGAGGGCGCACATGTTGCAGCTATTGACATATTCCTGAACATCGTGTGTGATGCCAGGCCAATGGTAAAACCTAGAAATCAAATGACATGTTCATGCCCTTCCGCTGTGTCCTGCGAGCAGGGAATCGTGAAACTGTTCAAACAAAGTCATCCACAACGAGCAGGGAACAAAGACTTTAAACGAAAGGTTTTTATATACCTCTTCGCTAGCGTCATAGCGGAAATCTTCTGGTACATCTGCACGTTGCAGGGATCTTGATTCTCGTCGTACTTGATCAAAAAAGCTAGAGGTGATCTTGACGTTCCTCGCTTCATAGCTCTTCTCCTCTGGATGGGAGGTATCTCCTAGGGGGTTCATCGACTTGAAGTCGGAATCTTTGTTAGTCCTCGCTTCATAAGCGGCATCTCTCGGGATAAATTTCTTTCTAGAAACGTTGGGAATTACTACCACATTCTCATTGTGGTTTTCTACCACATCACCATGATCTGGCCTTCTTGAGAGCGCATCTGCTCTCCCGTTTTGTGTCCCAGGCTTGTAGCACATTTCATAGTTAAATTCTTGTAGTAGCGCATGCCATCTCGCCTGTCTTGGGGACAACGTCTGGGGCTTCTTCCAGTACTCCAGGTTCTTGTGATCGGTCTAGATTTCGAACGATTCTCTTCCAATAAGATAGTGGCGCCAGTCTTACAGCACACGGATGACCGCTAGAAGTTCTTTATCGTAAATAGGGTAGTTTCATTCAGCGGAATCAAATTAATGCGAAATAAAGGCACAAGGCCTCCATATACCATCGTCCCCTCTTGTTGAGAGAACGGCACCTGTTGCTATGTCAGATGCGTCCGTTTCTACTCAGATCGCCTTCCTCTGGTCTGGGTAAGCCAAGAGGGTATCTTCGGTAAAGGCCTTCTTTAAGTCGTCGAAAGCTTTCTGCTGTTTGCTTCCCCATTTGAAGGGGGTATCTTTCTTCGTTAAGTTGTTCAGTGGTCTTGCCTTGTCGGCGAATCCTGGAATAAATCTCCTATAATAATTGCAGAGGCCTAAGAAGCCCTGCACCTGCTTCAACTGAGTGGGCGTCGGCCAGTCCATAATGCTGGCAGTTTTCTTCAACTGCATCTCCACTCCTTCTCGAGATATGACCATCCCGAGGAAATCTACCTTCTTCTCCGAGAAGTGACATTTTTCTGGTTTGATGTAAAGATCGTTCTCTTTTAGTTGTCGAAGGACTTCCTTGACTATCGATTCGTGTTCTTGTCTCGTCTTCCCCTTGGTGTAGACCATGCAGTCATCGATGAAGATGATTACACAAGCATACATGTCATTAAAGATATCGTTCATCATTGTTTGGAACGTTGGGGGGGAGTTCGTCATGCCAAAGTACATGACCGTCGGTTCGTAAGCTCCCATAGGTGTCATGAAAGCGCCTTTCCATTCGTCTCCTTCTTTGATGCGGATGTTATTGAATCCCCATCTGAGGTCCATCGTCGTAAAGAGATCCACTCCTTGGAGTCAATCGATGAGATTAGGGATCAATGGTAAGGAGTATGCATTCTTGATCGTTCCTTTGTTCAGATATCTGTAGTCCATGATGAGTCGCTTCTTTCCATCCTTCTTGGGGATGAAGAATACCAGTGCGGTCTGCAGGGATTTCGAGGGTCGAATGTAGCCCTTCTTCAACTCCTTTTCTATAAAGCTTGAAACCTCATCCAGCTCTTGCTGGGAAAGCAGAATAACGCGTCCTTTCTTCGGCACAAAGTCTTCTTTTAATTCTATAGCGTGATCCCAGGGTTTGCGGCTGGGCATCCTTTCCGATTCTTGTTCGGAGAATACGTCAAGGTAGTCGTGATAGCATGCTGGCACCTTTTCTCTGAGGTACCTTCTCTCTTCGTTGATAGTCATCCCTCGTGAGGCGTAGGGGAAGCCATTGTTCATCCCATGGTGGGGTATTCTCCATTTTTCTGTGGTCATCGTCTGAGGTTTTGAAGACGGTATTCTCCAGCTATCAGGCCAGCCATAGTCCATAGCCTGCTTCTCCAATATGGAGGAAATCCTCTCATCAGGCTGGCCAGAGTCCGTAACCTGGTATTCTTCTTTGTTCAAAATTGTCCTAGAAAGTAAAACATAGTTGTCCTCTCTTGAGGGAATCTCCATGGCTTTCCTCAGCTTCATCGGTATCCTTCCTTCATTGCAGTAATTTGAGCAACGAGTAAACTCCAGGCTCTTCGTGGCCCAGTCAATCTCGGGGTTGTGGCGTACAAGCCAGTCAAATCCTAGATAAATTTCATGAGTCCCTAAATTGGTTACAAACGCTTCAATGGGTTCTTGGTGACCCTCGACTTCCACAATTATTCTTGCTTTGTGGGTAATCTTTCCAATACTCTGATACGAAGTAGCACAAAGACAACCCAAAGAAGACAAAAGAGTGAGCGCGCCTGGTTCAAGGGGCGCACCCAATTCAAAGGCAGAGAGTAGAGAGCGATGGAAGTTGTGCAGAGGCAGTACATGTATGTTGAGTGATGAAGTATAATCCAAGTAGACGAGGAGTTATCCTTAAATCCTACCCTTGGAAGTAGAATCAAGTAGATAAGACTGGGGAAACCAGTCAACTAAGTACATGGGTTTAAATAGTTCTAAGTATCGTGCACGGACCAAGCAGTGCGTAAGCTATCGTCCAATGAGAAAAGAGAAGGAGAATCATACGATGCGAGGATCGCGTATCTTGAGTCAACGTCTATGAGTCAATGGGAAAAGAAGCAAAGGAGAGTGCTGGGCCAATGGCGAAAGAAGTGCAGAAGATAACGTATTGGCCAATCAGCAAGTGCTGTCAGTGGTCACGTGTGTCAGATCACGTGACAGAAGGAAATTTATACTGACATAGGAGTGTACCAAAAGGGGAACGTCACGTGATTGTGTGAATGAGTCACATGACACAAAATACATGTTGGGACTTGTCTTCAAGGACTGAGTCTAGCGAAGAGGGTTCGTTAAAGTAAAAAGTTTGATAAAGAATGATGAAATCATAACATACTCGAGTTACTGCCGTTGGCGTTCGAGACACCGACTGGCCTTCCCAGAGGGGTACCTATAATTCCATTAGCTTCGATAAGTCTTTTGTCCACAAACGTATTCGTGGCTCCAGAGTCCAACAGTAACTGGCAGGTCACCGTCTTCCACCAACGTGGGTATCCTGAATAAAAAGAAACATTAGTGGGCAAAGAAATAGAGCCCAAGTGTATCATAGAATTCAAATAGATAATGTCTGATTGTGATATAAAAAGAGACGAGTGAGAAACGTTTGAAATGACAGGAAGTGGGCAGGGGCCCGTGGGTTTCTTTCGAAAAGACAGATCGAAAGGGTCTTCGTAAAAGCGAGCGGGGGACGGCACTCGCGAGGGTGAAAATGAATGGTAATCGTAAGAGGGAATTTTGGACAACTCTTCAGATGCGTAGTCTGAGAGCTTCTCCAAAGATGATGCGGAGTCAATCTTCTGGAGTGACGTTCTTCGAGACGGCACAAAGCCAATCTCTCGGTTCGTGGGTCCTATGTTCGTAATGTCTGTGGGGAAAATTACTTCGTCCAATACGGAGAATTTGTTTTCGAATGGGGTCACCCCCCCTTTTACCTTGTTTTTCTCTTTTTCTCTTTTTCTCTTCTCATCCTTCACGTTCTTACCGAGCTTTTTCCTATAGTAAGCCTTGGCTTCAGCGGACTTGTAGTCTGCTGCGATCTTTTGTTCGTGGCGTTTCTGATCGAGTTCCACCATGAAGGCTTGGCCTGCCTTCCAATAGGCTTCGACGTACATCTTGTAAGCCGTGTCGAACGGCATATTGTGCGACAGCTTCGTCGCTCCAGCAAAGAAGGCATCCCAGAGACTTCCTTCCCGAGATCGTAGGGGATTCGGGGGCGCGTAGTATATGCGCTTGAAGTCAGCAGTAGCCAACCTTCGTACCTCGACTTCTTTTACTCCTGGGAGGTACCCAAAGGAGCTCTTTCTTATAGTCAGTGGATAGTTTACCGACATCATAGATTCTCTCAGTCCTTACTGGCCCTTCTGAGAGGACCTCTGGGGATGCCTTGACCAAGATGTAAAAACCAGTTGCCCTAGTACTGGGCGGAGGAGGTCCCGTCTACTTCGCGTTCAAGTAGGTAGTCTTAGCTAGTAGGTGAAACGAGACAGAACTGTCGAAGGTTGAACCTCAAACCTCAAAGGCGAAGTCTTCCCTTCAATGGGGTATCGACGATATCGGGAGTAAAAGATAGAAGCGCCTATCTATCCTCTGGCTAGGAGTGTAGATGATGTAAGAGTTTCCCAGTATACGCTTCAGAAGATCCTAAAGCGGTCTTGCCTAAAAGAAGATACCCTGGGGAGTAAATTCCAAATAGCTAAGACTGGGGATGTTACAAATGCTATTTTCCTGCCCTCAGACATCCACTCTTTTTCAGACTTAAAGTCCAACTATGTTGTCCCTCTCTCTAGCGCACTCTTCGATCCAGAACAATTACTGTTCTAGGACAAGGTACGCACCTCATGTCAAGGCTGTCCAAAGGACTGGATCCTATTGGCTGCCACATTTATGCTTCCCATTTTAATCTCCGGCATGATCTAAAGATCTGCCACACCACATGTCACTTTTAATTACCGCTTTATGCTTCTCTTCCATTCTGCCACACACCTCACACTTGACGCATGTATCAAAGGCTGTGGTATTCTCTCATATTCCATGACGTTCCAGCCAATGGCAGAACTACCTCTTATCTCTTTACCTACGCAGTACTGGTTACATAATCATAGGTTGTACAGTATATAAGACCTGCAATAGAGACCAAGGAACTCTAACAAAGTTCACTTGGAGTTGACGCTTCATTCTGAGTGACATTCCCCTTCACCTCACATCTTACACTTTAACAAGCTCAGCTTTTGAGGCTTGTTTCAGATAGCATGTGACGAATCCACTTGTTGGTAAACGGTTTTTCCATATTCTCGTCTTGTTCGATGGTAGTAGATTCCTCCTGAATTGGTTCTCTTCTGGCTTGGATATCTTTCTTGATCTCGATTGGTGGTTGAGCGCCATAGGCATTATCGGGAAGAATTTGAGGTTGGTGAACTCGAGTAGTTTGTCATCGGAAGGTCTCTCTTTGAATGTTGGTTCACCTATTCTGATGTGGAGCTTGGCGAAATTCAACGAGAGGTTCTTGTCATTGATGTGGGGGAAACCAATTCGAAGGTCCTGCTGAAGGTAGATCCCATATGTCTCTGAAAGTAGTTTTCTTTTGTTTGTGTTGAGGCATATCATCATAATCTCTCCATTGTTGTTGTGCATCCTGAAAGTGATGACTGATTGGAGTCGCTTCTCTCTTTGTCGGCTGATGAAGAGGTGAAGGGGATAATGGAGACAATGGAGATAGAGGTGATTCATGATGAGCGGGTTCTTCTTCTTGTGCAGGAGCTTCTGGAGAACTGCTAGGGAAAAATAGTGGAGAGGTGGGACATCTAGAAGGAGGATAATTGCAATCGTCTTCTGGTCTATGTATCAGGGTGGACAGGATCGAAGATCAATGGAAGTCTGAGATCCCATGGTGATTCTTCCTTAATTGAAGGAGTAGTGGATGATCTCATCCTCGGGTGTAGACTTTCTCTTCCTGATGGGATAACAAGAACAGTGTTGCATCTAGCTGGGGGTTGCAAGGCCTCAGTAGTTTGTTCTTCTGTATCAGGGATGCTTGCTGGTATACATATCTTCGTGAATCAGGAAAGGTTTGTTTTTGTCTGCTTTTGAACAATACAGGAAGTTTTCTTCGTCAAAAGTTGCTTGTGTTGCAACTATGGCTCTATGTCTCAATGCTGACCAAAATCTCCAACCTTTTGTATTGGGCTCATATCCAATAAAGATCATTTCTTCTGCTTTTGCAGAAAGTTTGTCCTGCCTTAGTTTGGGTGGAATGAAGACGTAAGCTTTTGAACCAAAGATCCTGAAATAGGAAACATCAGGTTTCAAGTCGTACATGGCTTCATAGGGTGTTCTCCATGAGAGTCGTCTCATGGGTTGTCTGTTGTATACGTGTAGTGCAGTCTCTAGGGCATCTTGCCAGAAGATCCTAGGTAGACAGGTATGAAGCCTCATGGCTTGTGCTTTCTCCATCAAGGTGCGATTGAATCTTTCAGCATGTCCATTCTGTTCAAGGGTATGAGGGACAGAGGTCTGATGTTTTATTCTTCTGGATGTGAAGAACGATTGGATGTCATTCGACATGTATTCTCCTCCTTGGTCTGAATGTACAGACTGGATGTGAAGATTGAGTTGTGTCTCGAGAAAAGTAAAAATCACCTTGATATGTTGTAGTGTCTGGGATTTCTCCTGGAGGAAAGCTAAAGTGGCGAAGCCAGAGTAGTCATCAATGCATGTAAGGACATAATGTTTCCGGAATTGGGATTCAGTAGGAAGCAGTCCCATAAGATCTGTGTGAAGAAGTGTGAGAGGACGAGCTGAATGCTTTGAAGATGATCCGAATGACCGATCTGTCATCTTGCCTTCTACACAGCCTTTACAGGGTGTATTGGATGTAGGGAGGATAATGGTAGGAGCACCAGTGGAATGGGAGGATAAATGTCGAAGAGCATTCTTCGAACAGTGTCCATGCATAGATGCCAAGTTGAGAAAGAATCTTTTCCCATAAATGATGCAATCTGCCCTGGAGTAATCAGAGATGACTGAAACCAGTGGAGATTGTTCTCTGGAAATAAAGCAGTGGCCTGTATTACCAGAGAATCATCACTGTTCAAAATTACTGTTTTATCGCCTTCAACGTTGCATTTATAGCCAGTAGATGTCAATGTTGGTACAGACAAAAGTCTGTGTGCAGCATGAGGTGCATACCAAACATTATTCAGAGGAAATGATGGTAGATTGTTTGGAGTGATGATAATGGTGCTTGGTCCATAAAGGTTTGTAGAGGAACCATTGGCAATGGTCGCTGATCTGGTTTGAGTTCCAAGATGAGTAAAATCGTCCAAATATGGGGATATGTGGTCTGTACAACCACTATTGATCATCCAACAATTTCTTGTTTGGTTGTTTGCCTGAGTTCTGACTGTATACAGCAAAGAAGAGAATTTAGATTCATCAGTTGGGAACACTACATCATCTCTCCTAGGTGGAGGTGTATGCGGTTGCATATGGGTTACATGATGTTTTGTGTGTTGTTTAGACAAGTTTATGGGGTGGTAAAAATCCCAAGGGGATCTTGCTTTTGTAGGAAGTGGAAGCTCTGATATAGGTGTACCAGGAAGAGCTTTACCCATAACTAGTCCTCCAACTGTGAACGTAGTCTTCTTTGACTGTTTCCTCTTTCTGGTGGTTGCATGTCTACCTGTAAGAACATCTGCAGAAGATTCCTCAGATAGAGAAGGAATTCCTGTGTCTGAGAAAGGGCTGTTGGTCTGGAGAAATGTCCATAGGGTCGGACAGGCCATCCCAACCATGTTCCGCCATATTCAAATCGAAGTCTACTTCATCAGGTACAGGTTTGATGAAAGTGCTATGGGGGGTCTCACTCATCCTTCCAAGGAGAGTGGTGTTATGATTTCATCATTCTTTATCGAACTTTTTACTTGACGAACCCTTTCGCTAGACTCAGTCCTCGAAGACGAGTCCCAACATGTACTTCGTATCACGTGACTCATTCACACGATCACGTGATGTTCCGCTTTTGGTACGCTCCTATGTCAGTATAAATTTCCTTCAGTCACGTGATCTGACACACGTGACCACTCCGGCACTTGCCGATTGGCCGATACGTTATCTTCTGCTCTTCTTTTGCCATTGGCCCGGCGACCTCCTTATCTTCCTTTCCCATTGACTCATAGACGCTTACTTGAAGATACGCGATCTTCGCATCGTACGACTTCTCTTCTCTTTTTCTCATTGGACGATAGCATACGCACAGCATGGTCCGTGCATGATTCCCTACAGTATATAATCTCCGTGTACTCTACGATTATTCCCCAGTTCTATCTACTTGATCATACTTCCAAGGGTGTGATTTAAGGATTAACTCCTCGACTACTTGGATTACACTTTCATCCAACATACCACCCCTACACGACTTTCACCTCTCTCTCCTCGCCCGTTTCGTATCCGGTGCGCCCCTAGAACCCGGCGCGCTCTCTCTTTTATCATCTTTGGGTTATTTGAGTGACGCTTCGCATCAAGTGGTATCAAAATCTCTTTCAATGTGTCCATAGAAAGCTGTTTCTTCGATGGAGGCGTAGGTGGGTTCGGTGATCATAGTGTTAGCTATGACTTCGGTGGCCTTTCCTTTTCCTTTCTTCTGCTTCTTATCGTCTTTCCTCTTTTCATACCATTGCTTCTTGTTTGTCTTTGTAGGATTCTTCTGTTTCTGTGGAGAAGAAGATCCTTTGGATGGGTCTTGTGGAGAAGAGGTTTGTTTCTTCCACAGCTTTTTAGGTGGTCCATTCCGAATGACGTTGGTATGGGAGGAAGATGAGGTTTGAACCTCAGTGATATGAGCAGCTAGAGGTCGGGAATGTCTGGCACGGATGTCACATTCTCATAAGATAGCAGCTGTGACTAGTTCAACAGTGAAGTTGGCGGTTTCTACTGTTGGATGAGGGTGGAACTGAGATTGTCAAAGGAGTCAGGAAGTTGGGCCATTAATAGCATGGCTTTGTGGTTCTCGGAAAATCCGGATCCTGAATTTGCCATCTCCTGGAAGTGGAGTTTGATCTTTGTGATGTCATTGCTGGCAGTTCTTTCATGTATTTTGGTGCGAAGGATTTTAGTGAAAGATAAAAACTGGCTGGCGATTCCTCTATCAGCAAAGTGTCTCCTCATCATTTCCCAGTAGTCGTAACAGACAGAGTAGTAGATGGTCTTGGATTCTTCATCCTTTCCGTCCTTCTTCTCCTAAGTCACAACTCTCTCAGAGCAATGTTCTTCTTCAGCTTCATTGGCAAGATTTTGCATGGAGGTGAAGACAAGGTAAGATAATGCTTAACAGTCCAATTTCTTCCAGCTAGAAACATCTGTGGTTCCTATGTGGAGGGTGGAAGCGATATCAGAGTCTTCTGTAATAAAACTATAAAGGTCCAGGGATCTGAAAAGAGCTTCTATCCTTCTTGCCCAAGTGTAGTAGGTAGCTTGTCCCGTGAGTTCGGGGATCTTGGCAAGGTGATGCGAAGCAGCACTCAAACACTCAAAAGAAGAAGAGAGAAGGATAAGAGCACCTGGTTCAAGGGGCTCATCAGCAATGAATGATGCGAGGAGGCAAAGGGGAAAGTTGTGTAGAGGAATTGTTGGAGTAGTAAGGGTCCAAGTAGACGAGGAGCTATCCTTAAATCACACCCTTGGAAGTATGATCAAGTAGATAAGACTGGGGAATACCAGTTGCAACGTCCCTACTTATATAGTGTCTGGCGATGTAGTGTGCACAGACCAACTACTAGAAAAGGAATAGCTAAATAAGGTCATCACCGATAAGGTGGAAGTCGAGTAAATTGAGAAAGGAAATGTTCATATGGTCAACATGTATCTTGAGTCATCATCTATGAGTCAATGGAAAAAAGAAGATAAGGAGAATGCTGGGCCAATGGCATAAGAAGAGCAGAAGATAAGGTATCGGCCAATCAGCAAATGCTGGAGGGGTCACATGTGTCAGATCACATGACTGAATGAAGTTTATACTGACATAGGAGCGTACCAGAATGGGAACATCATGTGACTGGTCACATGCCTATGAAATACATGTTGGTGCTCATCTTCAAGGACTGAGCATAGCAAAGTGGTTCATTAAGTAAAAAGTTTGATAAAGAATGATGGAATCATAACATCACCCCTTCTAAGGTCTGAGTCGTCCCAACAAGGAGAGAACTTTTTTATGCTTCATAGTCAATATGGGTGAGGGAGGAACAGGAGTGGAAGTCGATAGAATAATCGGAGAAAAGAGAGTGGAAGTGGGAGGGAGAGATGCTGTATAATTTTCTAGGGGTGGATGGGTGGGCTTGGTGGAATTGTTTTACCACCTCTGGAGTGTTTTTTAGATGATCCACTGGTTCCCAAGTATGGTCTGATTCTTCCCATCCTTTCCAGTGAACGAGGTATTTGAGTTTCCGATTTTTCATCCTTGAGGTTACAATATAATCCACTTTGTGTTCTTTATATTCTTCGTCGTTGACTATGATAGCATCTGGTTTGCGGGTGGGTTGTCCCACCAAAGTTTCTCTGTAAGGTTTAACTCGCGAAATGTTAACTGTGGGATGGATAGTGAATGTTTTGGGAAGACGTAGCATAACAGTGTTCAGAAGAACTTTAAGGATTTCGTATGGGCCAATCCATTTTTGCATGAGTTTTTTGGCAGTATATGGGAGCTTGAGATGCTCCGTGCATCAGGGAAATTTTAAGGGAATAATAATCAATGATAATTGTAGATAATGGATTACAGTGAGCAACAAAACCGATGCAATGTTTGTAACATTTTGATTGAAGCATGAATATTGAGAGCCCTGTTAATGATAGACCCCCTAACCAGGATATCATTGGAAAGCCCTGATCAAGGGCTTTCGA